>JZKD02S0324065.1:228636-250986 GCA_000966675.3 Picea glauca | reverse complement strand
CATGGATTTGGAGTAACATCATCATCATCTGCATGAAATTGAAACATCAACATCAATTAGCATAACACTAAAACAACAATATCACCAACTCGAGGCTGATACACCATCATCAACAGCATGAAGTTGATACAACAACATCATCAACAGCACGAGGCTGAAACAACAACATCATCATCACGAGGCTGAGACAACAACATCATCATATGGCAATAGAATGAGGCAGGTGCAACGAAAACATTTTGTGGTACTCTAATAGACCGTCCTTACCGGACCTTTGAGATATTCCCAGGAATCATAAGATTACCTAGGATATAAAATCCTAACAATCTACCACGTGGTACTCTGACAGACTGTCCTTATCAGACCATCGGGATCTGCCCAGGAATCATAAGATTCCCTAGGATATACAATCCTAATGGAGCTACCATTACTGAACACAGTTGGCATATACATCCACAGGTACTCTAACAGACTATCCTTACCAGACCTTTGGGATCTGTTCAGGGATGATCAATCCCCTAGGATATAAAATCCTAACGAAGCTACTCGTTGTTGGTTAGGATACCATAGTATCATCAACATCACTCCCCCTTTCGAGGGAGGTACTTTCGGACAACACCAAGCTTGTCTCGGAAGTACTCAAACTTCACACAAGACAGAAGCTTGGTCAACACATCTACAACCTGCTCATTTGTGCCAACATATTGGAGCTTTACAGCTCCCCTCTGCATGATATCACGAATGTAGTGATACCGAATCTCTATGTGCTTCGACTTATCATGGAACATTGGGTTCTCTGTTATCTTTATGCAACTCTAGTTATCACATAGAATCACGGTGGCTTCCATCTCCAAATTGAATAGACCTGTCAACAACTTCCAGAGCCATATGGCTTCACAACTGACAGAACATGTTGCAATGTATTCTGCTTCTATCGTGCTGAGAGCAATATTGGATTGCTTCCTTCTTTGCCATGAAGTCATGGTTGACCCCAGACTAAAACAACATCCTGAAGTGCTCTTTCTATCAGAAGCACTTCCAGCCCAATCTGAATCAATATAACCAAACAGTGTGAAGTCATGATCTCCAGTATAACAGAGACCATAATCCAATGTACCCTGAAGGTATCTCATCACATGTTTTGCACCTATAAAGTGAACACGTCTGGGCTCTACCAGATACTGACTCAAGGTGTTCACAACAAAGCATATAGTTGGTCTGGTATTCGTCAGATACATTAACGAATCAATGATCTGTCTATATAGAGTAGCATCAACCAACTCTGACGAAGTATCAACCAGGAGCTTCAACTTTGTTTCCATGGGTGTGTTCATGGATTTACATTCCAACATGTCAAACCTCTTTAGTATTTCAATTGCATATTTCCCCTGGTTAAGGAAGATCTTCTTTGGGCTTTGCCAAACTTCAATACCTAAGAAATAATGCATCAAGCCTAAGTATTTCATCTCAAATTCTGCAACGAGCTTCTTCTTACACTCTGTGATGAGCTTTTCTTCTCCTGTTAAGAATAAGTCATCCACATACAGTAGCAATATAACTGGATCATCATTCATAACCTTGAAGTAAATGTTAGAATCAACTTTACTCTTGGTAAAGCCCAAGCTCGTCAGGAAACTGTCAATTCTGCCATATCAAGCTCTAGGAGCTTATTTCAACTTGTACAAAGCTTTCTTCAACTCGCAGACATGATTCTTTCTATCTTCAACTTCAAACCCTTGTGGTTGTTCTATATACACTTCTACTTCAATAACACCATTTAAAAAGGTTGTTTTCACATCCATCTGGTGCAACGTTCACTTCATTTTCATTGCAAGAGCTATGATGGTTCTGATAGAAGTGTATCTGGCTATATGAGCAAATGTCTCTTCATAATCAATACCTTCCTTTTGAGAAAAACCACGAGCCACAAATCTTGCATTATGTTTTTCAATACTTCTGTCTGTTGCATGTTTTATCTTGTATATCCATTTGGAAGATACCACATCTTTGTTCTTTGGTCTAGGAACTACTTCCTATACATCATTCTTTATAATGGACTGGTATTCTTATGTCATGGCATCCACCGATTCTTTCTTTTGAATGACTTCTTCAAAGCAAGTAGATTCATTTTCTATGAGATCACAGATCAGGGCCATATAAGTGGAGAATGGCTTAGGTTTCTTTCTTTGTCTCATGGTTCCTTCTGGGGCACCATACTTCTCTGCACCTTGAATAAGTTCTCTTGCCCAAGCTGGCTTTCTCTTGTGAGAGATCATCATCTGGGGAGGTTCTTGAGATTCTATCATATCATGATCTTTTGGAATCTCATCATCAGGAGTAATTGTAACTTCCTTCACTGGTTCTACAACTCTAGGAGCTACATGTTCTTCTTCATATACTTCTTCAAGGTGGCATTTCCTTGATCTCTTAAGTGTTGCATCTTCATCAAATGTTACATCTATGCTGATCTCAATATGATGGTAACCTGGTATGTAAATTCTGAAGGCCTTAGAGACCTCACAATATCCAACAAATATTCCCTTTTTACCTGAAGGATCTAGCTTAGTTCTGTTTTCTTTCGGAATGTGTACAAACACTGGACAACCAAATATTTTAAGATGGCTTACTTCTGGTTTCTTTTCGGTGAACATTTCTTCAGGGGTTTTGAATTCAAGTGCGCTATGGGATAATTTTTTTGGACATAAACTATTGTTCTTGTTGCTTCAGCCCATAAGTGCATTGGAAGATCTTGATCATGAATCATAGTCTTCACTACTTCCATAATTGTTCTATTCTTTCTTTTTGCTACACCATTTAGTTGAGGATTATAGGGAGTGGTGAGCTCCCTCTTAATCTCGACATCTTTGCAAAAGCTTCCAAATTCATTTGAGGTATACTCTCATCCATTATCTAACCTGAGTATCTTGATTTTTCTTTCAGATAGGTTTTCTACCAAGGCTTTGAATTCCTTGAACTTTCCGAGTACTTCATCTTTTGATTTCAAGAAATAAACCCAAGTCTTACGAGAGTAATCATCAATAAATGATACATAGTATGCATACCCTCTTAGAGAGGTTGATGGCATTAGACGGTATACATCTGAGTGGATGAGCTCCAAGATTTCTTATATTTTACCGTCACTCTTTGAGAAATGATTTTTTATGTTCTTTCCTTGTGCACATCCCTTGCATACACCTTCATGATCAACCTTAAATTCTGGTAAACCTGTAACTACCTTGCTTACACATGATAAGGCTTTGTAGTTGATGTGAGCTAGTCGCTCACAAAGACTCTCAGTGGAGTGAGTCAAGGCTGCATCTGAGTGACCTTTTAACTTGTACAAACCACCTTCTTATGTTCCAATAACAATTGCATCTTCTATGGTTTTTCCTTCAGACCACATAAGAACTTCACCATCTATGAATGCAACCCTGACACCTTTCTTATCTAAAGCCAAGATAGAAAGTAAGTTCTTTATCAAACCTGGTACATAAAGTACAACCTTCATTCTCATCGAAGTCCCTGAATCAAGTTTGTAGGTGGATTCTCCCATTCCTTCGATAGGGTACCGATAATTATCTCCAAGTGAAACTTTCTGGGGGAAGTCTTTTTCTGTAAGGCTAAGGAGAATGTCTCTCTAACATGTCATGTGCTTAGAGGCACCACTATGTATGAACCAAGTATCCTCTCCAGGTGTCACAGATCCCGAGAGAACGGAAAATAAAACATAATCTTCAATTCTTCTTTAGTCAACTTCGTGGGTGGCTCATCATCTTCAACTGCATGGGCATGATGTCTTTTGTTATTTCTCTTCTTGTATTCTTCCCTTCTAGCAGGACAATTCTTAGCAATGTGCCCCATCTTACCACAATGATAACATTGATAAGAGGAAAAATATTTTTCTTTTCTTTGACTCTTATGATATTTCTGGAATCTCCTTGGAAGGTGAGAATCTTTATGGAAGTGGGTGAATCTCTTTGGGGAGTGAGATTCTTTATGAAGGTGGGTCTCCTTTTGGAAATGAGACCTTTTTTTCCCTCCTTTAGCATGAGCAGCTAGGGTTTGATCTTCATCCCTTAATAGTACGGCTTCTCAGTTGGCTACTCTTGCTTCTTCTTGAACACATTCTTCCCATAGACTATCAAATTGGAGTTTCTCTTTTCTTTTACAGATAGTTTGGATGAAAGCATCCCAAGGTAGTGTGAGACCATTAAGAGTTATCATGATGAATTCATCTTCATCCAAATTGTTTCCAAATGCTTATAATTGTTCTTTGAAATGAGTAACCCTAGAGAAATAGTCTTGAACTGTTTCTCCTTTCTGCATCTTTGTATTCTTGAGTTGGGTTATCAAGTTCATCTTTTGGTTGATGTTCTTTCATTTATACATTTTGGTTAAGGCATCAAACATCTCTTTTGGAGTATTCTTAGAAGACACTTGAGGGATCAAGTGATATTTAATGGAACCTACAATTATCCTTTTGGCCCTAACCATATCCTTCTTGTACTTCGCTTTGGTTGCATCTTCTTTGGGTTCCAGTACATTTTCTTTTATGAATTTTGCAAGGTCATTCTCTTCAAGAATGAGTCCAATTCTGTATTTCCAGGCACGAAAGTTTTCCACACCTTCTAACTTGTCAACAAGCTTGGTGCTTGCAGACATCTTGACCTGGAGCTAGGAAAATGACTAGAAAATGAAAGTGCTCAGAAAATGAATTTGAACTTACCAAGAGATGCATTAGGCTGAGGCGAGTTGGCTGGAGCTGTTTGTTTCCAAAAACTCCAAGATTTACCCCTTGAAATTTGACCTACGCAAATATAGACTGGTACTTCTCCTACTGGTTCTGGTTTCCTTGTTTTCTGGTTTTTTGGTACTAATCAAAACTAGGGTTTGATTTTACAGAGAATTGGCCACTGAAAAGGTGTGCTCAAGCTGCCAAAAGATGTGCTAGGGTAGGGTGCACTTCCCTAGATGGTTTTTAGTCAGAAATTCTTCTCCAATAAAAAGCCCTAATTTTATTGTACAACAACAATGACATTTTTAGATACCCAGTGAAAGGTGCTCTATTCAGTGAAACTCCGATCCCATGTTAAATTTAATGTTGTTCTTAGGTTATTTTCAATTTACTAGAGCATTCCGAAAAAAAAACATAAAGAAGATCATTGAAAGAAACACAATCACAAGGTACACATCATTTTATCCTGGGAAACCCTCATGGGGGAGAAAACCCAGCAAAAACTTCTTCAATAATAGATTGCCAATACAATACCAAGACTAAGACCAAACCACCAAGAATAATCTAGGATTGAGCATGCGTCTCTGATCTCCTTCTTGCAACTGCAGCTTCCTTCAAAAGATGTGCACTATAAGTGTAAGTGAGTGAGTGAACAAATGAGGTGCCATCCTCACTTATAAATACTAGTGAGGAGATGTTAGGGTTATGTCTCTTCACTTAGTAGGGCCGACTTCTTCTAAGAGTGGTTAAAACCACTTTATAAACCCTAGGGGCCAACTTTACAAATACCACCATATAAATATGGTTTGACCAATCCAAAAAAGGGGATTTGATCTTATACAAAACCCGACATGATCAATCCACAAAAGGGATTTGATCTTATACAAAACCCGACATGATCAATCCACAAAAGGGATTTGATCTATAGGATAATAACTCAAATATAATTAGAATATTCTTCGAAGTTACAATATTTCAACATATTCGTGTTGAGATTAAGGGTTTATTTTAAGATATATTTTCAAATCTACTTAGATACTTCACTACTTCCTTCCAACCTAGGACTTACATTTTTTTTTTAACTTTCATCAAATTGGGATCACTTCCAATTGGAGTTCTTGAGAGATTTAGTCTTCCCAAAATCTGCCTTCTCCCCATTTTTTGTTTCCTTGAAGAGTTGGTCATGATCTAAAAAATACCTTGGGATGTTATCCCGTATAGTCGCACCTTTTGGGATTTATTGGATACAACATCTCTCTAAAGGGGCGATGTAGGGAGTGTATTATGGATGGAGGAAGATTGCCAACAAACCTTTTTCATCCTTACACAAGTGCCAAAAGAGTATGGAGCTTAGAGCAATAGTTAAAAGATCCAAGATGGTTGCCCACAACCCACTATAATGGAGATGTATCACCTCTGTGCCTAACGCTGAGGTGACACATGGCATTATTCAGCCCACTATAGTATTTTTTTTTTTAAATAACAGCCTAGTATGGATCAGATGTGTCATGTCCCTGCTGATAAATCAAAAAATAAAACTGTACTGTAAAAACAAAATTAAGAAAAGACAACCAAGCATTAAGTAATGCAAACACTCACTAGTTTAGATTCATCTTAACTCGTGATCTATTAAGCACTGAGAGGCTTTCATCTCAATTTCCTTTTGATCTCTCTCGGTGCTTAATAGATCCGGAGATAAGATGGATCTACATTGGTCCTTACTCCAGTGCCAAAAGAGTTTGGCTCTTTCCAACATTTTGAAAAGATATAGGATGATTACACAAATCCTTTTCATCCTTACACCAGTGCTAAAAGAGTTTGGCTCTTACAGGAATATCTAAAATGTCCAGGGTTCTGAGGCCTGCTTTGCCAAGGTATTTAGGAAGTTCAAGTATGTTCCAAGCCAGGAGCTGCCATTTTTTTCCTTCCAAATAATTGCATTTGTAAAAGAACTTTCTTTTAAGTTTTTCTAGTTCAGTTTGTATTTGGACCTGCCAGAACCCAGCAAAGGTAGATAGGCATCACCTGTAACTCTGTCATTATCAGGATCGGCCTTCCTATCTTGGTTAATCACTTGTGCGTCCAAGAAAATCACCTATTTCTGAATTTTTGAACTATGACCAGTGTTTTATCTTCTGACCTTTTTCCGCTATGGTTGTTAATATCTTTAGTATTTACTAAAGCACTTTCCTGTGCTGAGTCTCAATTACATAGAAGTTAGTTGAATGTGAATGATATTATAGCTACAGGCTACAACTGGAAGAGTTTAACACCAACAGGAACACAATTAATTAGTAATAATCTTTAAGTAGATATTAATAATTAGTCTAAGGAGTGTTAGGGAAATGGGAGTCTAATTATACATAAGATTAAGTCTTTAAAGTCTGTTTTAATTGCATGTAGGTTACAAAAATGTCATGTCAGTTATGTAATTGGTCTCAGGTGGAATAAAAAGCGGCCCTAGTATGAATTGATCAAATAATGTAATTCTAATATCAATAAAAATTAATCACCTGCAAATTGCTTCACCTCTGTTGAATGTGTCTCATGTGTTACTCTCTAAAAAGTTGCTGACAGCATCAAGAGACTTACAGTCATCGAGCTGATCTACAACTGCTATTCTGCATCCATTTCAAACTTTAAATTTTAAACTCTTCAAAACCTTGGCCACACTTTCAACCCCATTTTGTCGCCATGTCTGCTGGTTTGTAGACCATATTATCTGTCTTGAGTATCATAGATTTGGTAATGTCTGCAGTGTTCCTTCTCTTAGAGAAGGTGGCTTTTAGGCACCAAATTTTTGTTGTTTTGCATACTAAAATACTAAATTGTCCAAAAGAACCACCAACGAATTGCTTTTTACATTTCATGAATGTGTTTTGCGAGTTCATTCAGATTCTCCAAAAAAATGCTGACAGGATTAACATCCTTGTAGTCATAAAATTGAATTACAACTGCCTTTCCCTTCCGTATCAATTTAGAACTTTAGCTTTAAAATCTTCAAAACCTGGGCCACACTCTTAAAGCCATTTCTTGGCCATTTCTGGTGGTTTGAAGACTATATCAACTATCTCAAGTATCATAAATTATTTCTCGCTTTTTGTAAGCAGTTTTGAACAACGGGAAACCGGCAATATCTGCAGTATTCCCTGTCCATGAGAAAGTTACTTTTAAGCGCTAGCATTTTGTTGTTTTGCATACAAAATACCAAATCGCCCATTTTAAGGTATTTTGAATTATTTCTTGAATGTTAGGAAGCTCATGGTTTATGTAACATTTCTTCTTTGGACTACTTTCTCTTCGGGATCCTAACATTCCTGTGTTTTACACTCTAAAACAGAAATGCTTTTTGGCATTTTGCACTCTGAGTCAACGCATCACTCATTTTATAACAGCAACTTCTTCCTGTGGTGCAAAAGGTTTGTAGCTCATGCTCCTCCACATCATTCGCCACAGATTTCACGTCAGGCACATACCCTACTGCCAAACTCTATAACTTCACAAGAATGTTAGGTGTTTGTGGGTGAGAATTGTTTCCTACAAGGAAAGTATGCACCTGTTTATTGATCTCAATCCAACTACATCCAGACTTCTTCTTAACATTCTTGTCTTTCATCATTTTTCGCAGCTTTTCAATGCCATCCCATCGGCCTGCTGCAGCATAGATGTTTGACAACATCACGTAAGGAACTGCATTTTCAGGGTCCAATTCAAAAAGGTGCTCTGCTGCCAATTCTCCCAGCCCAATATTGTTATGGATTCTACAGGCACCAAGCAAACATCCCCACACAGTAGCATCAGGTTTCAATGGCATTTTATCAATAAAATCTTGTGCCTCATCCAGGCATCCTGCTCGGCCAAAAAGGTCAACCATGCAGACATAGTGCTCCATCGTTGGTGTAATGTTATAATTTTGAGTTATGCGATTGAAGTATTGCCTGCCCTCATCCACAAGGCCTGCATGGCAACATGCAGACAAAACACCAACTAAGGTGACAGGGTTTGGATTCAAGCCACAACATTCCATCTGTACGAGAAGTTCAAGAGCATCCTTACTGCAGCCATGCATAGCATATCCAGATATCATTGCAGTCCAGGTGACCACATTTCGTTGAGACATTTTGTCAAACACACTGCGTGAATTCTCTATGCTACCGCATTTTGCATACATGTCAACGAGGGCACTCCCCACAAAGACATCAGACTGAAGTCCACTTCTAATTATTTCTCCGTGAATCTCCTTACCTTGTTCCATAGTTACTAAGCTAGCACATGCTGGCAGAACACTGACATAAGTTTTTGAGTTCGGCTGCACGCCTGCCAGTTGCATTTGTTTAAAAAGTTTCAAAGCCTCCTCACCTTCCCCATGCTGTGCATACCCAGCAATCAGTGCTGTCCATGAGATCACATTCCCCTCAGTCATTTTTCGGAACAGTGTCAGAGCCTCGTCAAGCCGTCCTTTCTGTGCATATCCTGCAATCATAGCATTCCATGAGACCACATCTCGTTGACACATTTTGTCAAACATGTTGCGTGCATCCTCTATGTTCCCACATTTTGCATACATATCCACCAGGGCATTCAATACAACCACATCAAACCGAAAGCCACGCTGAATTACTTGTTCATGTATCTCCATACCATGATCCAGAGCTGCCAATTCCGCACAAGCAGGAAGAAGAATAGCAAAGGTTTTCGAGTTTGCTTTCACATCTATGCCTACCATTTTCCGAAACATCCTGAAGGACTCCTCACCATATCCATTCTGTGCATATCCTGCAATCATCGAATTCCACGAAACAATGTCCCTATCTGGCATTTTCTGAAAGATCTCCAGGGCTTCATCCACGTGCCCATTGTACACATAACCTGCAATCATGGTATTCCATGCAACCAGATCTCGTTGCGGCATTTTGTCAAATAGTTCGCGCGCAATCTCTACACAGCCACATTTAGCATACATATCTATAATGGCATTCCCCACAAAGACATCAGACTGCAACCCACTTCTAACTATTTCTTTGTGGATTTCCCCACCCTGCTCCAGAGCTGCCAAGTCGGCGCATGCAGGCAGCACACTTGCAAAGGTAAATCGATCGGGTTGGATACCTGTTCCTTGCATTTTATAAAACAGTTCCAGGGCTTCTTCGGCATACCCATTCCTGGCATAAGCTGAAATCATGACAGTCCATGACAGAACGTCTCGTTCGGCCATTTGATCCAGAACTCTACAAGCATCCGCCAGGCTACCGTACTTGGCATAAATGGTAACGAGTTTATTACCTAAAGAAACGTCTCGGCATATAAAACCTGACTGAATGATGTGAGCGTGGATTAATTTGCCTTCTGACAAAACCCTTCTTTTGATGCAACCTTGCAAAAGACTGTGATAAGCAGAGGAATCCAAAGACTGATTCTTAATACTGTGCAAGACGTCATTCGATCGGCTCTTCTCACACAACAATCTCATCTCGTTGGGAGCATCGTGACCGCTGTTGCTGCAATTGGGTAGTTTAGAAAGAGCAATGACTGCAGTGTTTCTACGTTGAAGATGAGTAAGACCTGGCCTAACAAACAATACCATCTTCTTCTTCTGTCCTGATGGTGTTGGTTACTTGGCTACTCACCATGATGGTGTTGGTAATTCTTGATGGTTAAATCTGTAGGTAAGAGGTGTTCAGAGGATTTGAATTGGGAAAATCGGGATTCATTCCCATGGTACCTACCACTAGACTAGGTGAAATATCTGCATGTAATTTTGAATAGTATAGTTTCCCATACAACACTAATTTGGCATGGTGTGTTGTCAGCTATGTAGCGTGTATATATATATATATATATGGTGTGCGAGCAGCGATATAGTGTGCGATCAGCGATGTAGTGTGTATGTGTGTTAGCGACAATTTTTGTCTTGGGCACAAAGTACCTAGTCTGCAGGTTGCACGGGAAGCGTCCAAGCGCAGAGCAGGAGAATCTCTTGTCAGATTACAAGTCAAATGAGCGGGCAAAGTTTTGTTGTCAGCAACCGAGATCCATCTATCAAAGTTGATCGACAGTCATCGGGTTTTCGGGGCTGTCAAGTTGCCCGGGATTTAGCATAAAAGGAAGCACCCATAGTTCAAGACAGATCTGGGTCGTCCGATCCAATTGGGACAGGTGGCAGCCAGTCGGCGTATCGGGGATCGGTGTTTCGGGAGACAAGGGACCTCCCATTCATTGCAGCTAAAATTGCCGATCGGCGAAATGTCGAAAGCACCTTTGAAACCGAGCCCATGGTCCTAGCGCCAGGTCACGTCAGGCGAGCCTGTGAATGAGGGCGGCCCCCTTTTAAATAACGAATGCTACCTCAGCCATTCATCTTAAGGACACACGACGCATATCCGTGCCATGTCAGCATTCGGGAGTTCGAGGGGTAAGCGCTCCTTGTCATTTCACCTCTCGAAACTTCGAATCCCGAAGTGCCGAAAGCGTCCAGAATCGGGTCCATGGTTTTGGTGCCTGGTCACAAAGGAGCAGGCCTGAAGGAGGGGTGCTAATGTTTACCATTTGGCAAGACGAGTCCCAAAGCGTCGAGAGCGATCTGAGCCGTTCATCCCGGAGGAACACATGGCGCGCGATTAGGCTCTTCACCTTTTCGTCCATCACGATTTCGAAAAGAAAACATCTACTCCTTCCTATCCACGAACCCCGAAACGCCGAAAGCACCTTTGAAGGTAGGCGTAGGGTCATGGCCCGTGGTCATTTGAGGGAGTAGAAAGGGTTGTACAAAAGGGGCCCAAAAGCGCCGAGTTAAATTTCAAAAGGGGGGCACTGTGTTCTCCAGGTGCCGGTTCGATATGTTCTAAATCTCGATACCTGCTTAGAATGAATGAAGAAGAGAGAGGGTGGTTGAAACCTCGCCTCACTCACTAATTGCAAGGTATGGATGTCCCGGCTGAAAGTCTACCCGAGATAGTCCTCTGTACTGGTGCTTTCCAGGGAAGCCATGCCGAGTCCCTGACTCGCCAGGGAAGCCTACGCACGCTAATTCAACATTTAAGGGCTCAGCTACCCCCCGGCACGAGCCTTGCATAATTAAGGTGGCGTATGACAGAGGAGTGCAGGCCATATTTGATTAAAGAGACCCCTCATCCCGAGAGTCTAGTAGGCCTCTGTTGGGCAAATGTTTTGGAGTATATATACTTAGTTTTGATATTTTTCAAGGTATCGATGGTAGAGCGAAGCTCCCAATTGTAAAGTTTTAACAGACGCTATAGCTCCCTGGTTATGCATCTGTATGTAAGATTTCTTGTTTAACGACAGACATTTTCCCTACTCCATTTAGTTTTCATCTCATACTGAGGGAGTTCATGATTGACTAATTCACATGAATTATTGCAATTATGTTATGATAAAGGGTTTATTGTGGCATTATTGTATTCTCTGGTTTTTTGCGTTTGAATGTAAGAAGATCTTGCATTTAAATGTCTTCTCTTATAGTCTGTTAGAAACCTGATGTTTACGACAAACCTTTGCATCTCTCTGATACAAGTCTTCCCCCTACTCACCCTTACTACAACTCACCGTCTGAAGTATATCTAAGACCTCACTTGCCCATGCATGCCTGGCCTAGTTTCGGATTTGAAACAATATCGTTTTGAGTTCACTTCCATTCGATCACCCCTTTTTATAAACAAATCGTGACATAAACTGATGGGCGTCGGGCTCTGCTCCTGCTGCAATCCAGGAGTGACTTTCGTCGCCAACATTTCTGGCGCCGTTGTCGGGGACAAAGTTGAAAATTTTTCCCCGAGATTGAACGACATTGAGCCTCTGATTCTGAAGGTACATCAGGTATCAGAGCCTTTGAAGATTGCCACTGTGCACCTGGCAACTCCATTGTGACGACTCCACTATGGAGAACCTGTCGTGTCAATTGTGGCTTTCATAGTCAGGCACACGCGGTCCCATCCTTAGCTGCCTCTAGCTACACCTGGAACTGATCCAGAGGTGATTCTCGGAAAAGGAAAGGCCTCTGAAGGAGAAGTTGTTGCCGCCGAACCAGGTAATTCGCCATCTCCTTCTGTAGGAACTCCATTTTCTCCTCCTCAGTTTCTTAGCAGACCGCTTTCTGAAGTTTCTCGTTTCCTGAATTTCGGGAGTGTTCCTGTTGAGGTTTCCCCCCCCTAGTCTGGGATTGGAGAGAGAAATCCCTGTCACTCCCCTTTCCCCTGAAGTTGTACCTTGGCATAGACCCAGGACCGCAGAAGATTTCCCCACTCCTAGATTTACCGCTCCTCCTCTTATTATTGTTGTCACTTCTGCACAAAGAGAAGCATCCGCCGACTTAAGCTCGCTAGCCTTCTCCCTAAATCCCCTATTGTTTCCCACTCCCCTTAGAAGCTCATCCCCAGTATCCCCTTTTCGAACTCCTTCTCCTCTGAGTTCTCCTCCACATAATATCCCTATGGCAGGAGCAAATCCCCCTATGACCAGAATGGAGGCCATTATAGCCGCTAGGTATGCTCCCCTCGTGTTACCTCAACCTCTCAATGCCCTCCCAACAGATGGTTACCTCAAGCAGCTGCCCAAGTTTACAGGCGAGGGGGACATAACTACAGAAGAACACCTAGAAGCCTTTTACAGTTTTACAGATGATAATTTTATCATGCACGTAGACGTATGGATGAGGATTTTTGTCCATAGCCTTCAAGGTGAGGCTAGAAAGTGGTTCAAGCCCCTGCCTCCTGGATCTATTAATGGGATCGAAGCTTTGGATAGTGCCCTTTTGAGATAGTGGGGAGATAAAAAAGACTTCATGTATTACATGACAGAGTTTGGGTCTTTGAAGAGAAAAGAAGGAGAGTCTGTCTCTGACTTCTCCAAGAGATTCAACAAAATGTACAATAAGATCCCTGTGGAGATAAAACCCTCCGAAGCCTCTGTAAAGATCACATATGCTAGCACCTTTGATCCTGATTTCTGCCTCCTGTTGAGGGAAAAAAGAGCCACTACTCTGGCCCACATGCAGGATGCAGCCGTGGAGGTAGAATCTAACCTATTGGTCTTTGACCGACTCAGGAACACTGTTGGTAGAAACATATCCAGGCAAAGGCCTGAAGCCTCCCCATCCAGTTCTTCTCCCCTACCCCTTCAGACAGATGAGACAGCTAGAGTGCTAAAATCACTTTCTGCCAGGATGGAAAGGTGGGAATTAGAAGGGAAGCCCGTCTACAGAAATCCCCAAAATACAGATAGTAGAGGTTTCAGGAAGCCTAATAACAATGTGCCACAGGCTTTTCCTAGGGAACAAAGGAGCAGAGATAGAGATGATCAGAGGATTCAGACCCCTCTCTAGAACAACCTAGTTTCTCATGAGGAGGGGGAGGAGGTGGATGAGCTCGACCCCGAGATCCACTGCATCGAGGACACGTCCCCGTTTCCTCATTTGACTCAATCTGCATATGAAGAATCCCTTATCAACACTCAAATCAACGAGTTGAGTAGAGGGGAAAAAGCCAGCAACACTCCTAACAGATATAATCTCAGATCAAAAACGAAAGAAGGGAATTTTGATAACCAAGATCAACCCCCCATAGCGAAAAGGCCTACTAAAGTTGCAGCAACAACTACTAAAGGAAAGAAAACTCAGAATGCTTCGCCAGCAGCCAAGGAACCTGTCATTGAGATAAGGGAAGCTCCTAAGTCTATTCCCTCCTTCAATTTTGAGCATGAGATTCAGAAGATTAGAATTCCTGTACCCCTATCTGAACTAGTTAAAAACGAAGATTTCAAAAGGTCCCTCTCCAAGCTACTACAATCTGAGCTCCCCCATCCTTCCACTGACTCAATAAATCTCCAAGATGAAAAGTCAGCAGTTTTCCTAGGGCCCACGGTAGAAGATAGAGATGATTCATCCCCTCCCTTCTACACATCCCTGAACATACATGATAAAGTGTTGCATAACTGCCTCATGGATTCAGGGGCTTCCCATAACCTTGTGCCCAAAATAGTAATGGAAGAATTGGGACTGGAGGTGACCAAAACTTATCATGATTTGTACTCTTTCGATTCAAGGAGAGTGCAATGCCTCAGGGTCATCAAAGACCTGGGTTTCTTTGTTTCAGCTGCCCATGAAGGGTGTGGTCATGGATGTTGTGGTAGCTGACGTCCCCCCCAAATTTGGCATGTTGTTGTCTAGATCTTGGATAAAAAAGCTTGGAGGAACATTACAGATGGATCTCACGTATGCCACCATCTCAGTCTTCGAAGGAGAACAAAGGAGGTTATATAGAGAAGCTCAGTTGGCCTACATTGTTAGTGACGAAGCAAACCCCACCAACCACCCCATCTTTGCACTTGACACCGATTTGGGGTCTAGTTTATTGCAGCTCACTAATGCTCCTGAAGACCCTTTCCAAGTCAGAAAGCAGTCCAGTCTTGATTATCCGATCCCCCCTCCAACCCCCTATGTTTGGAAGATGTTTTTCGACGGAGCTTCTTCTAGCGAAGGCGTTGGCGCTGGAGTGGTTTTCATATCACCTTGTCAGGAGGCCATATCCCTGTCATACAAGCTGGAATTTGAAACCACCAACAATGTGGCAGAGTATGAAGCCCTTGTTCTTGGTATGAGGGCTGCAAAGAAAATGGGAATTAAAGAGATAGCAATATTTGGAGATGCTGAGTTGATTATCCAGCAAGTCAGAAAGGCTTATCGTGTTAATAATCCCCAACTCAGAAATTACAAAAATGAAGTATGGGCCCTGATTGATAATTTCTTCTTGGCTTTTAACATTTCTTTCATTCCGAGGGGGGAAAATACTTCAGCCGATTCTTTAGCTGTCTCAACCAGTTTGCTCAAAGTTCCTCTGCCACCTATGGTTAAAAGCAATGTTGAAATAAAATATAGGCCCTCTGTACCGGACAATGTCAAGCATTGGAAGGTATTCGAAGATGATCTGGAAATCGAAAAATTTCTCCAATCTGTTGATGAATTTTCTGCGTTGCACATTGATCAGGATCCTGACCCGTAAGGTGACCCTCACCCTAAGGTGTTTTTAAATGAAATTGTTAATCACCAGATTATTCAGCTGCCTAGCAATCACATTTCGAGGGGACTAGTCCCTTTAGAAATATTGTTCGATGGGAATGATGTGGCAGTAAAGGGTAGGGTTTCAAATGAAGATGTTGATACAGCTGAATGCAACATTGGCACACATGAGGAGCCTAAGTTTGTCAAATTGTCAAGCAGCCTGACCAATGAACAGAGGGTGGAATATACTGAATTATTAAAGGAATTCGTTGATGTGTTTGCGTGGACCTACGAAGACCTCAAGACTTATGACACATCTGACATTGAGCACAAGATCCCACTGAAGGAAAAGGCTAGGCCATTTAGGCAGAAGCTAAGACAGATAAATCCCATGTTGTTGCATGTCATGGAGAAAGAAGTGAAGAAGTTGTTAGAGGCCCAGATCATCATCCCCTTGAGATATTCCGAATGGGTGGCTAATTTGGTCCCGGTAAGGAAGAAAAGTGGAGAAATCGGGCTTTGTGTCAATTTCGGGAACCTAAATAGGAGCTCAAAGAAAGACGATTACCCCCTACCTAAGATGGAACACATACTGCAGAGGGTGACTGGTGCATCCAGGATATCCATGATCGATGGGTTTTCTGGCTATAATCAGATATTGGTCATGCCCGAGGATAGGGAAAAGACAGCCTTCACCACTCCTTGGGGCACATTCATGTATGCCAAATGCCATTTGGACTAATGAATGCAGGAGCAACATTTCAGCGAGCCATGGATATAGCCTTCATCGGGGAGAAAGACCAGTTTGTAGTTATCTACCTAGATGACATCACAGTCTTCTCCAGGTTTGATAAAGAGCATTGCTATCACTTAAGGAAAGTTTTCTTGAAGTGTCGGAGGTTTGGTCTTTCCCTAAATCCCAAGAAATCCTTGTCTGCTATGATGGAGGGAAAGCTGTTAGGACATATAGTATCAGCAGAAGGAGTGAGAATTGATCCTAGCAGAGTGGAGGCAATTCAAACCCTGTCACTTCCCAGGTCTAAAAAAGAAGTCCAGGCCTTTTTAGGGAAGATTAACTTTCTGAGGAGATTCGTCTCAAATTTTGCTGAACTGGTGAAACACATCACAACCATGCTCTGGAAGGGAAACGAAGTGAAATGGACCGCTGAACCCAGGGAATCTTTTGTCCAAATAAAAAGGGCACTAACTAAGGCACCTGTGCTGATTAGTCCTGATTATTCCAAACCCTTCCTAGTTTTTTCTTTTTCTTCTTTCGATACGGTAGCAGCGGTGTTATTGCAGAAAAATGAGGAAGGGCGAGAGCAACCCATTGCCTTCTTCAGCAAGGCATTAAGAGATGCAGAGATCAGGTATGAAATCATGGAGAAACAGGCCTATGCCTTAGTGAAAGCTCTCAAAGCCTTCAGAGTCTATATCTTGCACTCAAAGATAACCACATACGTTCCTTCGGCTTCTATGAAGGACATCCTTGTACAACCCGATATAGATGGGAGAAGAGGCAGATGGATCACTAGAATCTTGGAATTTGACTTGAAGATAAAGCCCACCAAGTTAGTTAAGGGGCAAGGTTTAGCCAAGCTACTGGTTGAATCCAATTGCGAAGCCTTGGGGGTTAGTTTCATCAACATTTGCTCAGGAACTCAACAAACTGAGTTGCCCAGCCAATGCTCTCAGGACGGCTTATCACTGGCAGAATGTGCCTGGTATCGTGACATTTTGTACTTTCTGCAGGAACTGAAGCCCCCGGATGAAATGGGTAAAATTAAGGTAAGAGATTTAAAGCTCAAGGGAGTCAGATATTGCCTCATCGAGCAAGTCTTGTACTGGAGAGACCCTCTAGGGGTGCTGCTGAGATGTCTGAACCCACCATAAGCCCATAAAGTTATGTTTGATTTCCATAGAGGCCTTTGTGGGGGGCATCATTTATGGAAGACCACAACTCACAAAATCCTCAGGGCTGGGTATTACTGGCCCACTTTATTCGTTGATGTCAGCAGAGAAATCAGAGCCTGCATTAAATGCCAAAAGTTCTCAGGAAAGCAGCAGCTTAGACCACTACCACTGAAGCCTGTAATAGCTTCAGCACCTTTTCAACAGTGGGGGCTAGACTTCATCAGGGAAATCCATCCTCCCTCAAGTGGCCAACACAGATGGATCCTGACTGCAACAGATTATTTCACCAAGTGGATAGAAGTTGTCTCCACCAGAAGTGAATCACACAAAGTAATTATCATCTTCCTGGAGGATATCATAGCCAGATTTGGTTGTCCCAGCAGGATCGTCACTGATAATGTTGCTTCTTTCAAGTTTGAGCCTCTAATTAAGTTCTGTGAGCAGTTCCAGATCTCGCTAATTCACTCCACCCCCTACTATCCCCAGGGTAATGGTTTAGTAGAGTCCTCCAACAAAAGCCTGATAAGGATCATCAAAAGACTATTGGAGGACAACAAAAGGGCCTGGGATTCAAAGTTGAAATTTTCTCTATGGGTTGATCGAGTGACAACGAAGAAATCCCTGGGCACCTCGCCTTTTCAGCTGGTCTACGGAGCAGAGGTGGTTTTTCCCACTCAACTCGCCTTACCTGTGGCTAAGTTCTTTCAAGATTATGAAGGAGGGATCATATGATCAGAATGATTCATCAGATAATGGAAGTACAACAGATCAGGGAACAGGTGAGGGACGCAACTCATAGTCATCAGCAAAAGGTCAAACATGCTTTTGACAGGAAGGTCAGAAAGAAGGAGTTCGAGATCGAGGATTTGGTTCTTAAGTGGGATGCACCCAGACAGGATAAGGGAAAACACAGCAAGTTTGACGCCCTCTGGATCGACCCTTTCAAAATCTCTGAGGTTTTTTCAAACAACACGTACAAGTTGCAAGATCTGGAGGGTGAAGAGGTTTTCAACAGCCCAGTAAATGGGCATTTTCCGAAGAAATGTTTTGTTTGAGCATTAGACAGCTCCTTTGTCTATAAATATTGTTTTTGGTTCTTTGTTCATTTTCTTTTTGCATATTTTCGGCTTAGTAAATGACTCCATAGCCTAATAGCAAGGCACTGAAACTGCAGAATGAGTTCTTAGAGCATCACAGGGATGACTCTATTCCCCATGGAGCCTAATGTTAGTGACAATTTTTGTCTTGGGCATAAAGTACCCAGGTCTGCAGGCTGCACGGGAAGCACCCAAGCGCAGAGCGGGAGAATCTCTTGTCGGATTGCAAGTCAAGTAAGCGGGTGAAGTTTTGTTGTCAGTAACCGAGATCCATCTATCAAAGCTGATCGACGGTCATCGGGTTTTCGAGGCTGTCAAGTTGCCCGGGATTTAGCATAAAAGGAAGCACCCATAGTTCAAGACAGATCTGGGTTGTCTGATCCAATTGGGATAGGTGGCAGCCAGTCGGCGTATCAAGCATCGTTGTTTCGGGAGACAAGGGACCTCCCATTCATTGCAGCTAAAATTGTCGATCGACGAAATGCCGAAAGCACCTTTGGAGCCGAGCCCACGGTCTTAGCGCCAGGTCACGTTAGGCGAGCCTGTGAATGAGGGAGGCCCCCTTTTAAATAACAAATGCTACCTCATCCATTCATCTTAAGGACACGCGACGCACATCCGTGCCATGTCGGTATTCGGGAGTTCGAGGGGTAAGCGCTCCTCGTCATTTCACCTCTCGAAACCTTGAATCCCGAAGTGCCGAAAGCGCCCAGAATCCGGCCCATGGTTTTGGCACCTGGTCACAAAGGAGCAGGCCTAAAGGAGGGGCGCTAATGTTTACCATTTGGCAAGAAGGGTCCCAAAGCATCGAGAGCGATCTGAGCCATTCATCCCGAAGGAACACATGGCACGCGATTAGGCTCTTCACCTTTTCGCCCATTGCGATTTCAAAAAGAAAAGATCTACTCCTTCCTATCCACGAACCCCGAAACGTCGAAAGCACCTTTGAAGGTAGGCGTAGGGTCACGGCCCGTGGTCATTTGAGGGAGTAGAAAGGGCTATACAAAAGGGGGCCAAAAGCGCCGAGTTGAATTTCAGAAGGGGGGCACTGTGTTCTTCAGGTGTCGATTCGATGTGTTCTAAATCCCGATACCTGCTTGGAATGAATGAAGAAGAGAGAGGGTGGTTGAAACCTCGCCTCACTCATTAATTGCAAGGTATGGATGTCCCAGCTAAAATTCTACCCGAGATAGTCCTCTATACTGGTTCTTTCCAGGGAAGCCATGCCGAGTCCCCGACTCGCCAGGGAAGCCTATGCACGCTAATTCAACATTTAAGGGCTCAACTACCCCCCGGCGCGAGCCCTGCAAAATTAAGGTGGCGTACGACAGAGGAGTGTAGGCCAGATTTGATTGAAGAGACCCCTCATCCCGAGAGTCTAGTAGGCCTCTGTTGGGAAAATGTTTTGGAGTATATATACTTAGTTTTGATATTTTTCAAGGTATCGATGGTAGAGCGAAGCTCCCGATTGTAAAGTTTTAACAAACACTATAGCTCCCTGGTTATGCATCTATATGTAAGATTTTTTTTTAATGACAGATAGTTTCCCTACTCCATTTAGTTTTCATATCATACTGAAGGAGTTCATGATTGACTGATTCACATGAATTATTGCAATTATGTTATGATAAAGGATTTATTGTGGCATTATTCTATTCTCTAGTTTTTTGCGTTTGAATCTAAGAAGATCTTGCATTTAGATGTCTTCTCCTACAGTCTGTTAGAAACCTGATGTTTACGACAGACCTTTGCATCTCTCTGATACAAGTATTCCCCCTACTCACCCTTACTACAACTCACTGTCTGAAGTATATCTAAGACCTCACTTGCCCATGCATGTCTGGCCTAGTTTCGGAGTTGAAACAATATCGTTTTGAGTTCACTTCCATTCGATCACCCCTTTTTATAAACAAATTGTGACATAAATTGATGGGCATCGGGCTCTGCTCCTGCTGCAATCCAGGAGTGACTTCTGTCACCAACAATGAGTAGGTATATATATATGGTCATAGGTTAAATATTGAACCTATCACTGGTAATCAGCCTTTTCGAAATCGGATCTGCATCCCAATTTTAGACAGGACTCCCCGATTAAAAGCATGGAATTTACTTCGTTTGATGCAAGTCAAAATCCACAAGATCTGTTGAATTTCCTAGGACTGTTTCCATTATCTTAAAGCAGACCTGAATTCAGCATCAAGAAAGAGAAAGTCATCGAAAGGGTTGCAGCTAAGTTTAAAACGCAATTGAATTTTGAAAAGTTTTTCAAAGTAAAGACAAAATCTCTTTTTTCCCTCTATATCCCCTTCCTAAGACAAGTTTCGCAGAAAGAAACCAATGACTCAATTTCCCAATACAGGCACATGGTCTACTATTCTTCTCGTCCCATAGGAAGATGGGATCCCTAGTTGGAGCCTATGTTGAAGCCGCCTTTTCCAAGTGGTTGAAATTAATTCTTAAAATCAAAAGTTGGTTTTCAAGCAAACTTTTACTTTATGATCTTTACCCATTGAAAGCCTTAGTACCCCGACATGCGAAGTGGCGATGGTCGTTATAGTTCTAAATCACCATCACTTAACCGTTAAGCAAGTTTTTCACTTTTATTACCTCATGCTATTGCGCTTCGGGAGTTACAAGTCGCATGGTTTTCAAACTCCGATATGCGAAGTCGCGAAACGGTTCCAAAAGTTACCCTAGTTAGTGTCAAGAGTAAATCCTTTAAACCTTGCTTAAACATTATCGTGCTTTTGCGACTCGACGATCGCTCCCTCCAAAAGCCGCATCTTCGTGACTCTGATCCACGAAGTCGTGATTTCCTTCTTTAAACATGGATTAACTAAAATCTTGGGCAACATCACGAGTAAAAGGTTGAAGTGCGCCATCGCTATTTCGGATATTTTTTACTCCAATACTAAGAATGAAATCATTCGAGAGGGCGAACGCTGAAAAGAGGTTTCAAGGGCCGAAAGTACAAAATTGAAGGGACTTAATTGAATTAATTAATGCCTTAAAGGACCTTTAACGTACACAATCTACGGATGAGATTTTTGAATGTTTCCGCATTTCTTTATTATCACAAATCTTCTAAACATTTATGGCATTGATTTGAATCTTGATGAGTTAATGGAAAATAAGATCTTGTTTCACGCCTAAATCTTTCCATTAAACGACTTGACCGTTCTGTCAGTAAGGACTCATGCAAAGTTGAAAGATCAAAGCAAGGGAGTTTCTTTCATTATTTCAATTTTATTTCTATTTTGCACGCAGAGCTTTTTCATCAGGATAACTTCTGTCTGTATTTACAATTCTTACTATA
The DNA here is from genome assembly GCA_000966675.3 of Picea glauca. Lineage (NCBI taxonomy): Eukaryota > Viridiplantae > Streptophyta > Pinopsida > Pinales > Pinaceae > Picea > Picea glauca. The sequence goes on along the minus strand of JZKD02S0324065.1, from coordinate 228,913 downwards.
GGAGATTTGAGTACAAATTTCTCTATCATGGCTCCACGAAAAGTGTCCAAGGCGGCTGCCGAGAGTTCAGGTCAGGGCTCAGATGTTGTTTTCGATACTTCACCCCGAAGTATTGATAATGTCAAAACCTGGACATACATCTCCAACATTCTTCAGGCCGAATCGGTGAATTGTTCAGATGATTCCAGCGATAATGAGAGGGATGATTTGGCCACCAAATACAAAATTGTCATTCAAGCAGAGAGGCACAAAATAGTGGCAAGGCCATGGCTCCTTC
>JZKD02S0324065.1:198912-222456 GCA_000966675.3 Picea glauca | reverse complement strand
GGTACCTTAGTTTGAAAGTTGTAGGGGGGGGAAATGTTGAGGCTGCTTTGGCTAATGAATCGGCTTGTAGGTTTTCAGCGCATGGGATGAAATGAACATTTACCGACAAGAAGAAATTTTCTATTAAATCCCAGGCACAATTCCTGTAAGATCTCAATCTTGGGTGTTTGGCTTGGTATTGTCGATTTATCTGTTTCACTATCAAATCTACGTTTCCGTATACTTCCAAGTTCTTTATATTTAGCTTCCTGGCAGCTTCCAACCCTAAGACTAGAGCCTCATACTCACATACATTATTGGTGTAGTCTATATCCCACTGAAGCCTGTAAGAGAAAGGAATAACAAATTCATTTTCAAGTGCTACAAACAATACTCCTGCACCTACTCCTGCACCTAGAAAGCCATACTTCGGAGGTATATCGACGATAACTACATCCATCAGGATGCTTTTCACCGGAACCTATGCAAGAGTGACTGCTAAATCTTTTATCATACCCATGCACTTAACTCTCCTTGAATCGAAAGAGTAGAGATCTCCATAAGGCCTGGTGATCTCGAGGCCTAGTCTGTCCATAATAGACTTGGGCATCACATTATGTGAGGTTCTATAGTCTAGCATGCAGTTATGCAGCAGTAGATCATGCACATTCAGGGTAATATAGAAGGGAGCGACGGTGTCTCTGGCACCCTCGAAATGTGGACCATAAGTGATATTAGGCTCATCATCTTCCAAGTTTATCACGTCAGAGTGACTTTCTAGATCTGAAAAAGCTATCATTTTGGTTATCTTCTTTCGATACATAGAATTCTCTGCTAATTCGACCAGAGGGATTGGTATTTTGATCTTGTTTATCTCATTTTCAAGGATGAAACCTCCCCCACCTTTGTCTGTTTCTTTGGTTTAAACCTCAGACTCCTTGTTTTCTAACTTATTTGTTTGTGCGAATTTATTTTCCGTGAGTTTATTTACCAGTATATGTGTTTCAATTGTCTTAGTTTTTTTTTCTTGGGTCTCAGCCTCCTTTACTTTGGGATTCTGTGAATCTACCCCTTTTATTTTGCTATTAGGTATCTCGGTCTCTTTTGGGGCAAGATCGTATATTTCACCTCTAGGAAGAATTTTCTTGGGTTGAGGAGTCGACACAGGTTTGTTTTTAGGCCTTAGGTTGTACTTATGTTGGACCTTAGCCATCATAGAATCAGTCATTTCTTGATAGACAGAAACATCAGTGTTGTTTATGTCATCGTCTTTATTTGACAGTTGCTCTGTGTTCAAGGAATTCTCATAATCTTCTTTAGTTAAATGAGGTTGTTTGCAGTCGTCCCCCAAATTGTTTATGTCTTCTTCCAGATCCTCAAAATCTTGCAGGTCATTTCCTCCTATAAAATTTTCATTTTTTAAAGGAGTTTGAATTTTCTGGTCTTCATTTTTAATCTGTCTTTGTTAATTTTGAGGGTTGGGGTTTCTTCTGAATTCCCTCTTAATGAAAGGATCTGCCTTGGATTGATCTAGCTCCATTCTAGAAATCTTATTTGATAGCTCTTTAATTATCCTAGCCATATCATCCATTTTGTCATCTGAGGATCTACTAGGCTCTGAGGGTCCCGCTTGTTCCCTATAACGTTTGGTTTCTCGGTTTCTTGTTTCTACTTTTGTTTTTAATTTTCTAGAATCCATCATGTTAGATTCGATCTCTATGACATCATCTTGCATTCGGGTCAGGGTAGCCCCTCTCCTTTCTCTCAACAGCAGTGAAAAATTGGGTTCGAAGGCTCCCGCAAAGGTCACCTTGGCTGCAGGTTGGGATGGTTTAACTTCAACTGGGATCTTATTATATAACTTGTTAAACCTTTGAATGAATTCCATAATAGCTTCCGAATTTTTTTTCTTTAAATACCCGAACTCGATCAAATAGTAAAAATGGTCTTTTCTTTCGCCCCATTGTCTAAGAAAACAGTCTTCTAGGGCATCATAGGATAATATCGAACCTGCGGGTAGACTTCAAAGCCAGGTTCGTACTTGTCCTTCAAAATTATGAACAAATAACCTCAAATATACATCTTTGTGTTCGAGACCTAGGATATCTACGAATTGATTAAAGAAATTTATATGTTCGGTCGTAGTCAGGTCCCCTTCCCCTGTAAATTTAGGTAAGTTTTTTATGTAGTTTTCAGGACGGTCGTGAAGAGGGACAGGTAGGACGAGAGGCGCATACCTGGTAGCTACTTTAGTGAAAACTATAGGAGACGGGGGCGTCCCTTGGCCCCCCCATCCTCCTACTGGAGCCCCTCCACCTCCCCCTCCGGCGGCCGCCATCGAAACTATTGGATAGGAAAACGATGCGTTATACAGAGGGTTCTGGAACACTAAAAGAGAATCTTTAGCTTCTTCGAGAGACGAGAAAACTAAAGAAGGGTGAAAAGGGATGCGAGGACTTGGTTCCTCATATTTGCAAGAGATGTAATCAGGGGAACCCGCGGGCATGGAATATGAGTATATGGTATACTCTTCGAGACTCAGCAAGGTCGGGAAATCTAACTGAAGGGTCGGCGGGATATCGACCGTTGTTAAATTTACTGAGGGATTTTCACCTTTATGTACGCCAGAGGTTGTCGGATGAATTTCATTTTTCACTTCAGGGGGAGATAAAGTTTGATTTAGGGTTTTAGGGGGGGGATTCGTGCAAATTTAGAGGTTCAAAAGAAATCTTAGCCTTGGGTTGTGTGTACCTAGGCTGGTAGACTGCAGTGGTTGGCTTAAGGGAACCTCTTGTTTTCAGTATTTTTTCGGGATCGAAAACAAGCATGGTCTGTTTACCATCTAGGTTTTTTCTGGTGTTCCTTCGACCAGATGTCAGCTTACTTAAACGTGGAGTCGCCAAGTGAATGATAAAAAAAAAAAAGCCTTTAGAAGGTGTTCACTCTTTGTTCACTATCAAAGGGTAGAAACTTGCAAAAATGTCTGTCTCCCAGGGAAAAGGTTTCGTAACTTCGGTCCTCGACAACGGCGCCAGAAAGATGTTGTTCCAGAGTCTATACTTAAGGCTAGAAAGTATAGGGTCTACGCATCCGAAAGTGAGTAAAAGATAAAAAGGGGAAGAATCAACCTTCGGGAAAAGGAAGCTAAGGCTGATTTCTAAGTTGTTTCTGTCTCACTTCCAAACATTCCTGGATGCTTATATCCCATTCAATTGTGGCCCATGAACGTTTGAGTTCTACCCAGGTGATGGAAGTTTTAAGTATGGTGTCAAAAAGGTTCAAAGCGATGTTGGTTTGATCCGATAGGTCGGGTTCAATGTTGGGTTGTCTTGCATATGTATATGTATATATATATGGGCATATGGTCTATGGTCATAGGTATATATATATGTGTATGTACGAGTTCCAAAGATATCTATATTTCAAATGAATGTCGCTAAAGTGCCATGACGGTCTCATAAGTATGTTGTTTTCGCTTGATATGTCATTAAAAGAACAACTTCTTACTCTGGTTCCTAAAAGTTTCACCTAGATAAAGATAAGAGGTAATTAAAATAAGTAGAGGGAGTAAAGTGTCTCCGAGAAAGGGTTCCAAGAGTCGGGTTTAATCCATGACCTCTGTATTTCAATTTCCATAACTTTCTTCGTCGCCCTTTTTTTGTCCTCGGATTTACCTTCTTAAAAAACCTTTCTGGGGTTCCCACAGAGGGAGAAGAGGTTACGTTTTAGCTTTGGAAGCTGGAAAACAAATCTTAGAAAGTAAGCCAGCCCTCATAACTCCTCAGTCTCCTACTAAACAAAGTTATGCATAGGTTGATCCTGACTCTTCTAGGTTTTTTAATAGTTTTCGAAGGATTGAGGCTTGCTCGAAGGAAGACCCTTGGAAGTAATTTTTCCCATTCTCCCTATGGGATAAGGTGTTTTGAAAGTTAAGAGAACGTTGGTCCTGAGTAATCAAAGCAAGTTGATAGACCTCCACTGCGGATATTACACATATATCATCCCCGGTATACCTTATACAAACTAATTTCCCCCACTTTGTGCTTTAAAAAGTAAAATATAAGACAGATGGTGAAAGGAAATTCACATTTGATTTCCCCCATCTAGTCCAAGGAGACGACGAAAGGAAATTCATAAATGATTTCCCTCATCGCAGCATTTAAATGCATAATTATGATTCGAAGTGGTGAAAGGATATTCAGTAAAAAGGGCCAGATAACTTCACTGGGGTACTGAACAGCTCGCTGGCAGTGAAACAATATCTGAGATATATGTAAGGTTGTCATACGCAAATTTCACTCTACTATGGTAATCATCCTTTTTGAAACTGGAACTGCATCCCAAGTTCAGACAGGACTCCCCAATTAAAAGCATGAAATTTACTTCATTTGATGCAAGCCAAAATCCACAAGATTTGTTGAATTTCCTAGGACTATTTCGATTATCTTAAAGCAAACCCGAATTCGGTATCGAGAAGGAGAAAGTCATCGAAAGGGCTGCAGCTGAGTTTAGAACGCAATTGAATTTTGAAAAGCTTTTTAGAATTAAAGACGAAATCTCTTTTTTCCCTCTGTATCCCCTTCCTAAAACAAGTTTTGCAGAAACAAACCAATGACTCCATTTACCCAATATAGGCACATGGTCTATTGTTCTTCCTTTCCCATAGGAAGGCAAGATCCCTAGTTGGGGCCTATGTTGGAGCCGCCTTTTCCAAGTGGTTGAAATTAATTCTTAAAATCAAAAGATGGTTTTCAGGCTGACTTTTACTTTATGATCTTTACCCACTGAAAGCCTCAGTACCCCGACATTCAAAGTGGCGATGGTCATTATAGTTATAAATCACCATCACTTAACCGTTAAGCAATTTTATCACTTTTATTACCTCATGCTATCGCGCTTCGAGAGTTACAAGTCACACGGTTTTCAAACTCCGATATGCGAAGTCGGGAAACTGTTCCAAAAGTTACCCTGGTTAGTGTCAAGAGTAAATCATTTAAACCTTGCTTAAACATTATCGTGCTTTCATGACTCGACGATCGCTCCCTCCAAAAGCCACATCTTCGTGACTCCGATCCGCGAAGTTGCGATTTCCTTCTTTAGACATGTATTAACTAAAATCTTGGGCAACATCACGGGTAAAAGGATGAATCACGCCATCGCGATTTCAGATATTTTGGACTCCAAGACTAGGAACGAAATCATCCGAGATGGCGAACGTCGAAAAGAGGTTTCAAGGGCTGAAAGTACAAAATTGAAGGGACTTAACTGAATCAATTAATGTCTTAAAGGACCTTTAACATACACGGTCTACGGATGAGATTTGTGAATATTTCTGCATTTCTTTATTATCACAAATCTTCTAAACATTTATGGCATTGATTTGAATCTTGATGAGTTAATGGAAAATAAGATCTTGTTTCACACCTAAATCTTTCCATTAAATGACTTGACCATTCTGCCAGCAAGGACTCACACAAAGTTGAAAGATCAAAGCAAGGGAGTTTCTTCCATTATTTCTATTTTATTTCTATTTTGCGTGTGGAGCTTTTTCATCGGGATAACTTTTGTCTCTATTTACAATTCTTACTACAGGAGATCTGAGTACAGATTTCTCTATCATGGCTCCACAAAAAGCGTCCAAGGTGGCTACCGAGAGTTCAGGTCAGGGCTCAGATGTTGCTTCCGATACTTCACCCCGAAGTATTGATACTTTCAAAACCTGGACAGACATCTCCGACATTCTTCAGGCCAAATCGATGAATTGTTTAGATGATTCCAGCGATAACGAGAGGGATGATTTGGCCACCAAATAAAAAATCATCATTCAAGCAGAGATGCGCAAAATAGCAGCAAGGCCATGGCTCCTTCCCTATTATGATATGATCATATGGGTGCTAGACCATGTGGATATCCCGACCAGGACTATTATCAGCGAGCAGAAGGTGATGATTGGGACTTTTAGACCAGAACATTTGCATGCAATGTATCAGCTATCACCTACACCAAACTTCGCGTATAATGCCGAGTTCCTGGAAGGTTTCAAGGGGAAGGAATGTGAGCAATATGGCATAAAATTGTCCTATCTGATCAAGGATTGGGTTTCACACGCCGCAAAATTCAGGGTGGATTCTAATGGAATTTGATCAATGTCCTCCTTAGAACCACAATTCAGGTATATATCAATGATGGCCTGTACATTGTATGGGAGGGAGGACACCACACACTTTTTCCTCCCATGGGTGCCTCTGATTCATACAATCGTTGAAGGTTTTTCTTTCGACTGGGCCAAACTGTTGTCAGACAGTCTAACTAGTTGAATTACTGAATATCGAGCACTGAAGGAGAGTGGGAAAGCAGCTTCATTTTTCATGTCTTCCTACATCATGGATGTTATTTGTTTCATGACGCCTTTCCCTCTAATGAGCTAGAGCTGGACTCCATCCAATGTTGAGCCTATTCATGTCTATCACTCGAAACTTTGGGAGTACAAGGCCCAATAATTCATAAATGAGATTTTCAACTGGGTAATGGTACCGATGCATGTCTCCATCTTCGGTAACCCACCTCCCATGATTTCAGATAGCATCGCGACCAACTTGAGTATTGTGGTTGACTGGTATGTAGAAGCGGAGTTTTCATACATCAGGGTTTTCAGTGCCTCTATTCCCCCATATTCTTTACCACTATTTGTGCCAGATAAGTTGGTATGTCGTGAAATCACCAGGCAAACCATGCGCGGTGGCATAAACAAAGAGCTCAAAGGTTTTTCGAAGAAGGTATGGCTTCCCTTCCCTATTCATTTTAATACATATTCTTTATTAGATTTCAAACACACCAAATTTGAGGCTACGGACTTGGAGGAATTTAAATTGGTCGACATTGAGTTTAAGAAACATGACCCACATAAGGTCGTGAGTAATCACTTGGAAAATTGTGGCCTAAAAAGATATGAACATGAGCATTCGCCTCATGACGACATCTTCCAAAGTGTGAGATCCTATGATGAGGTCCTAAGTCAAATTCAATCCCTGTTGCCTGGGGATATGGTCAATTTCTTCAAATTTTAGGAACACCGGCAGAGCTGCCTTCCCTAAATTTTACAAGGTAAGAATCCATAGACTACAGATATACAGCAAACGGAAGCCAAGGGCTCAAAAGATTCAAGTCCTTACCGGGAGGAAAATCAGTAAAAGATAGAGAAAACTGGGAACCCGGAGCAGGAAGTCGAGATCCCCAACCCAGGAAAAGGAAGCCCAAAAGTGGTTGTTATCCCAGAGAAACCATCCGAGGAAATTGGCAGTCCCATCACTTCTATCACTCCCCTATAGTTCACAAAGGGGACCCCCAACGCGGGATGGATTTTCAGTGAAGAACTAATGCCCATTACTGTAGAAGAGTTTCCTCCGAATGAATTTTTCTTTGATAAGAAGAGAAAGGCCGTTGTGAAGCAAGAGATTTACCAAGAAGCAGGCACAGTAGCCAAAAAATTCAAAATCCTAGCCGATGGGAAGGCCATGAAAAAGGAGGAATTCGCCACTCACATAGCAGGGACATTGGGGGCTTTTGCTACAACCAACCAATATTTTGTCGGATCCCTAAAGGAACTATTAAAGTGGAAGAACCACTTGATCAGTAAATTGGAGGCTAAGCTAGCTATAGCAGAGGAAAATGCCAGAGATCAGGTGAACGCAGGTCTAGAGCAAGCTAGAGCAGCCGATCAAAAGGAAATCGAGAAGCTCAGATCCAATCTCGAGAAAATACATCAGTCGACCCAGACCAGAAAAGCACAGGTAAGCCAAAAAGAAGAACTGATAAGGCAGTTATAGGTAAAGTTAAATTTTGTCGAGAGCCAGGTTATAGATATCAGGATATTCCAATCCCAAGCCATTGAGATCCAAAAGAGAGTGTCAGTAGCTCAACAATATTTACTAGCTAAAGTGGGAGCCATCCAAAACCATTGTCAGACCATTAACCAAGCGCTAGAAGACATTTCTTTGAGAGAAAGAGAAGTTGGGGAGGCTCGGGTCGCTTTCTAAGAGTTTGTTATAGCCACAGAAAAAAAAAAAATGGTCAATAGTTCCAAAATCTCCATCCTAGAGAAAACCATAGGAAACATCTTGTTGAAGGCATGGGAGTGTAACATATTAGAAAACAGAGAACAAGCTAAAGAAATAAGAAACTCTTGTGAAGAAACTTTTATCTTGATAAATGAAAGTTTGTTGGATCTCGATAGGGAAAGCAGCGCTGGGACACTGGGCTAGATCAATATAGCCAAGCAACTGCTCGATATCAAGGAGAATGAGGAAAAAGAGCAGGCTCAAATATCACAGATAAGCCAGATTGATATTGTCCAAGTGGATAAATGGTTAATAAAGCCAAGTGTACAGTTATGTTCTATCATCACTAAGGAACAACAAGTAGAAGAAATGTTGGCACAGTTAGCGAAGGATTGTTACACTTTTGAGGCAAACAACCAAACAAAGCCTTCAAAGTTGATAGCCCAATTGATCGAAAAGTGTGTCAATTGCATTGGGCAAGCGAAAGGGCAGGTGTTTGGCGTCAAATAATGACAAGTGTTATTCTATTCTATTTCTGGGGAAAGAAGAGTAAAGAAAGGAAGGTGCTCTACCCGCATGAAGGAGGACAAAGACAAAGAAGTGAAACGCTTAAATTTCCCCTTTTTGTAACCGAAAACTTCTGGAACAATTGAAATTCGGTAATTCGACTGGTTAGACTATCTGACAACAGTTTGGCCCAGTTGAAAGAAAAACCTTCAGCGACTTTATGAATCAGAGGCACGCACAGGAGGAAAAAGTGTGTGGTGTCCTCCCTCCCATACAACCTATAGGCCATCATTGCTATATACCTGAATTGTGGTTCTAAGGAGGAGATTGAATAAATTCCATTAGAATCTACCCTAAATTTTGCGAGGTGCGAAACCCAATCCTTGATCAGATAGGATAAGTTTCTGCCATATTGCTCGCATTCCTTCCCCTTGAAACCTTCCAGAAACTTGGCATTGTATGCGAAGTTTGGTGTGGGTGACAACTGATACATTGCCTGCAAATGTTCTGGTCTAAAATTCCCAATCGTAATCTTCTGCTCACTGATAATAGTCCTGGTCAGGATATCCACATGGTCTAGTGCCCATCTGATCATATCATAATAGGGAAGGAACCATGGCCTTACCTCTATTTTGTGCATCTCTTCTTGAATGACGATTTTGTATTTGGTGGCCAAATCATCCCTCTCATTATCGCTAGAATCATATGAATAATTCACCGATTCGGCCTGAAGAATGTCAGAGATGTATGTCCAGGTTTTGACAGTATCAATAGTTCGGGGTGAAGTATCAGAAACAACATCTAAGCCCTGACTTGAACTCTCAACAACTGCCTTGGACACTTTTTGTGGAGCCATGATAGAGAACTCTGTACTCATATCTCCTGTAGTAAGAATTGTAAATACAAACATAAGTTATCCTGATGAAAACGCTCTGTGCGCAAAATAGAAATAAATAAACTCCCTTGCTTTGATCTTTCAACTTTGCGTGGGTCCTTGCTGACAGAATGCTCAAGTCATTTAATGGAAATATTTAGGCATGAAACGAGATCTTATTTTCCATTAACTCATCAAGATTCAAATCAATGCCATAAATGTTTAGAAGATTTGTGATAATAAAGAAATGCGGAAACATTCAAAAATCTCATCCGTAGACTGTGTATGTGAAAGGTCCTTTAAGGCATTAATTAATTCATTCAAGTCCCTTCAATTTTGTACTTTCATCCCTTGAAACCTCTTTTCGGCATTCGCTGTCTCGGATGATTTTGTTCCTGGTCTTGGAGTCCAAAATATCTGAAATCGCGATGGCGCAATTCAACCTTTTACCCGTGATTTTGTCCAAGCTTTTAGTTAATCCATGTCTAAAGAAGGAAATCATGACTTCGTGGATCGGAGTCATGAAGATGCGGCTTTTGGAGGGAGCGATCACCGAGTCGCGAAAGCACGATAATGTTTAAGCAAGGTTTAAAGGATTTACTCTTGACACTAACTGGAGTAACTTTTGGAACTGTTTCGCGACTTCACATATCGGAGTTTGAAAATCATGCGACTTGTAACTCCTGAAGCGCGATAGCACGAGGTAATAAAAGTGATAAACTTGCTTAACGGTTAAGTGACGGTGATTTAGAACTATAATGACCATCGCCACTTTGCATGTCGGGGTATTAAGGCTTTCAATGGGTAAAGATCATAAAGTAAAAGTTAGCCTGAAAACCAACTTTTGATTTTAAGAATTAATTTTAACCACTTGGAAAAGGCATCTCCAATAGAGACAATAAACTCCTAAATACACTAAAAATTAGTGAGTTGTTAGTGCCTTTGGCATTGATGTGGTCAACTTTTATCATTGGACTTGGCAAGGACACTGACCTTGACAATGACCTTGACAACTATGAAATCTCATTGGTGATGCCAAGGAATCTAGAGCTAAGTTGGTGTGATAGTTTGTATGTTGATCTATCAGTGATGCCATGTGAATTCATTTCTAAAGAAATATCAATGACATTATGTAAAATAGGCATAGGGCATAGGTTGACATAATGAGGAACAAGAATCTACAACAATGGATCTTGATGTGAGTACTTTTTTGGTCATTATTAGGGATAATGGTGTATGTTGCAATATACAATCAAATCAATGCATGGATCAAGAAAAAACTTTGAATTCAAGTGAATAAGAATGCCCAAAAACAATCAATAGTTTTTCATGTATGGTGAAGGAAAGTGATTATATTTCATATAATATTTCAAACCCAAGACAAGATTTGTTATGGACCAAACTCCAAAAATAGTCAATGAATAATGATCCACTTTGAGGGGGAAACCTCAATGTACAAGAAACCAAATGCACAAGATAAGTTGCATCTACAAAACAATATTCTTTATTATAAATAGGAGATAAAGTGAGCATGATGTAACCTACCACTAAACCAACCAAACCATAACTAATAAACTAATAAAAAATGAGCATCAATGTCATAAATTGATTGGAAAGGGGATATACCTGTAGACCTTTTAGTGATGATCATGTTGGCCCAAAGTGAAAATTTTAAATGAGAGTGCCGTGATTTTTTATTTTCACTTAACATTTTCTTAATGACCCTCATTAAAATTTTGTTCGATGATTATGTCATTCCATTACCCTGAGGATAATAAGCAGTTGAATGTCCAAGAATGATATTGTGTTTTTGACATAAATATGTCATGGAAAGAGTCTTAAATACCTGATCATTATCAGTTATGATTTTTCTAAGGCACCCAAACCCAACAAAAACATTTTCTTCAAGGAATTTAATCACAATTGCATCAGTGGCAAACCTAGTATTAATTGCTTCCACCCATTTAGAAAATTAATTTGTTGCAGTTAAGATCCACTTGTTCTTTGCACTAGAAGAAAAATGAAACTCACCTATAAATTCTAAGCCTCATTGTTGGAAAGGAGCTTCAACTTTGATTGGCACTAAAGGCAAGGAAGGAAGTTTTTGTTTACCTCCAAAAATCTGGTATTTTGTGCAGGATCTTACCTTTGCATTTACTTCAAAAAATAACTTTGGCCAATAATAGCCAGTGCTCAAGATTTTGTATGTTGTATCTCTCTAAGCATGATGTCCTCCACATATGCCTTTATGAAACTCATCTATGATTCCTTTAGTCTCTTCTTCTAAAATATAGTTTAATAAGATTCCCAAAGAGTCTTTCCAGTAAATTGTTTCATCTATTATGCAATATTTGATTGATTGAAGTTTGAGTGATCAAGCTTTAGATTGACGAAAATCAAGTGGGCATTCAAGAGTTTGTAGGTGATACACAATGTGTTTGTACGAAGGAGATGAAGTAATTTGTCTTGAACCTTTATTATGGGTTTTTGCAAATCTACTCCATCCAGTTCTTCTAAGGGATGGTCTGGTATTTCTGAAATTTCATTTATCCCAAATACCTTGCATTTTGATTCAGTCAAAAAATTTGCTAAAACTTGACCTTTAATTAGCATCGTTGTCTTTATTTCGAGGTCATATTCCTGAATTTTGGTTATCAATTTGCCTCTTTTTCCATTAGTATCAGGTTGATTCAAGACCTTTTTCATTGTGCTACTAGGAACATAAGCTATTACTTTAGAATAGAGAACCTATACTCTAAAATACTTAAGAGTTTTAACAAATGCATAAGCTTGTTTTTTAATAATATTTTATTTGAGCTCTAAGACTCTCAAACTTTTGTTGAAAAAGGAATTTGGTTGCTCTTTCTTTTCTTCATTCCTTTGTAAAAGAATTGCAACAATGGTATTATCAGAGGAAAAATAAAATATAAGAAATTCTTTGGAATAGTATGGACTTATTAGCACTGGTGTTTCTCCCAAGATTATATTAATATGATCAAATGAATTTCTAGCCTCTCAAGACCACTTAACCTCTCTATATTTTTTAATCATATTAGTTAAATATTTTACTACTTCAACAGAATTGGGAATGAATCTTCTCAAAAAAATTATTTTCCAAAGAAAGGACTGAATTTCCTTTTTATTTATTGGTAGGATGATAATCTTAATTACCTCAACACGTTGAGGATCGTTTTTTACTCCTTCCTTCAAGACAGTGTGTCCAAGTAACTTCCCTTCCTGCATAGAAAAATGAGATATATCAGGATTCAATGACAAGACAAATTTTTTACATTTAACAAAAGTTTTTTTGGGATGTTTTAAATGATCATCATCTAATTTACAGAAAATAGTTAGATCATCTAAATACATCACAATAAATTTATCGTTTTCCCCAACAAATGATGTTTCCATCGCTCTCTGAAATGTTTCTCCTGCATCCATCAGAAAGAAGGGCATTTTGTCATACATAAAGGTTCCACATGGTGTGGTAAATGAAATTATCTCTCTATATTTCTCATGCACAACAATCTAGTTATAACCTGAAAATCCATCAATCATAAAGATTCTTTTAGGTCCAACTACTTTTTGCAATACATGATCCATTTTGGGGAGAGGATAATTATCTTTCACAAAGGATTTATTGAGATTCCTGAAATCAACGCAGTCTTATTTCTCCATTCATTTTCCTAACATGTACTAAATTTGCAACCTAGGAAGAGTATCTAAGAGGAACTATGATTTTTGCATCTAATAACTTTTTTAAGTTCCTTTTCAATAACTGGGAAGATAATAATATTTACCTATCTTAACTTATGTCTGAATGGTTTAGAGCCTACCTTTAGTGGAATCATGTGTTGAATTATATTGGTATCATAAGTCTTCATATTTTCATATGACCAAGCAAAAACTTCAATAAATTATTTAAATAGATCGACATACCTGATTTTATGATCAACATACTAAAATCTTGAAAGTTTGATATTCTTTGGCTCTTGATAAGTCCCAATATTATGATCTTCAGGTGTTTTCCCCTCATCTAATAAATTTGTTATTTCTTCAATATATTTTGGGACTACTTCAATGCATAACAAATGTACATTTAGTAGGTCATCTTCTATGCCAGTCGGATACTCCCTCATTTCTAGTCGGGACAAGTGGTCGGGTTAGATGTTCTTTTTTCCTGGTTGGATTATTACGTCAAATTCGAATGCTTGAAATAACAATATCCAACGACATATTTTCCTTTGATGCATTGGTTTGTTAACTAGATACTTTAGGGCCTGGTGATCTATAAAAAATGTAAATAGGTTTGCAAGTAAGTAATGTCGAAATTTCTGCAATGCAATTATCATCGACAAGGCTTCTCTTTCTGTGGTCGAATAATTTCTCGATGCTTTATTTAGCTTTTGAATGGAATAATAATTAGGATGGTCGATTGTGTCATCATATGGTTGTGCGAGAATTGATCCTACAATAACATTTGATGCGTCGAAATGTACATGAAATCTTCTCAATCAGTCGAGGAATTTAAGTATGAGGGCTTCGACTAGTTTTTTCTTTAAGAATCCAAATGACTCTTGACAGTATTGGCTCCATTTGAATTCAACTTCCTTTCATAGTAACTCATCCATTGGAAAAGTAATGTATGAATAATGGCGTATGAACTTTCTGTAATATCGAGTATGTCCAAGGAATATTTTTATTTTCTTTTGATTGACAAGTGGCTTTAAGTCGAGGTTGATTTTTATTTTTTCCATGTCGACCTTCACACCATCCTTACATATGACATGTCCTAAAAGGATGCCAATTGGGGTAGCGAAGATACATTTCTTGATATTTAGTGAAAATTGAATTTTCCTACATGTTTCAATCATTAATCTGAGCCATTGTATAAGATTTTTAAATAAGTTGTATATGGTCCAGTCATCGAAATAGACAACCATCATATTGTAAATATATTCTTGAAAGGCCTTCATTGCTATCCTTGAGAATACTGCAGGGACATTCTTTAGCCCAAATGGAATTACACATTGTGAAAAAGATCCAAATTCAGATATAAATGTTGTCTTTGGTTGGTCTTCTTTGGCTATGGATACTTGGTTGTATCCTAAGAACCTGTCTATAAAGGAGTAGCATTCATGTCTCGTGACTTCATTGATTATTTCATTGGAAAATGGAGTGGGGAACGAATCTGTTAGGGTCAATTTATTGAGTCCTTTAAATTCGACGCAGTTTCTTAACATTTAAAGGTCATGCTTCTTTGGTTGGACCATCATGGGGCTTGTCCATTCTGATTTTTCGATCAGGTATATAAAGTCTGTTGCTATCATTTCATTGATTTTGTTCTTCATGATCGGTTTCTATTTATGTGCTAGTTTATATGGCCATTTTTAATTATTTTTTCCCCTGGGATGAGGTTGATTTTCATCTCCCCCATTTCTTATACAAGTCCCTTTAAGTATTTATAGTCCCGGGAAAACACATCTTGGTACTCCTTCAGTAGGTCAATAATATCAGTTGTCTACTTTTTTGACCAATAGTCATCTACTTGTGCCATCTTACGTCGATCATCATTTGTTATATTAAATTCCTTTGTATTTATCTTAGCATTCATCCATTCTAGTGGTTTTTCTTCTTCAAGGTTTCGTTCCCTTTCTTTGACTTTAGTATTACTTTATCAGAAGTCAGGTTGTTATGGATCCTCCTTTTCTTCCTTGGTTACTTTTAATACTGACTTTACATAATTTTGCATGGTCGGGTGATTACTTTTCCATAGAAAACTTTGGCTAGGAAAAATTGTGTTTTCCATGTCGATTAGTCAATTAATTATACTTTTGTTATTCTCTATCGAAAAAAAGTGGCATGTCGATGTCAATCCCATGTCGACCATCATTTTCCCTTTTTCTTTCTACATGGAGGAGTTGGTTTTCAAGAAAACTTTTGATTTATTGGGTTGCTTATCTTAAGTGTTCTTCTTCTGGGGTGAATTCAAAATATTTGATAAAGTTTTGTATGATGCCAGGCCAGTTGAGTGTGTGACCTCACACTTCTTCAATTTTGTACCATTTGTGTGGTATTTCATCCAATATGTTTGGGAACATATGTGGCCATACTCTTTCATCCATGTATCATATTCTGTGCCATTCATTCCGACAACGGTGAATGTGTTCCACTAGGTCATATCTAATTTTGAAGAGAGGAATGTCAGTTGTTTTAGCCAACTTATTTTCTCTAAAGAGTTCTATAAAATAATTCGACATGGTTGTCCAAGTTTGTAGTCTTGGGGAATGTGTTTCCCACCATATTGCAACTTGGTTTGTGAAATTTTTCATCGGGCTTTGGGTTCTACCTTGTTCTCCTACACATTTAAAAACTTCTTCAACATGTGTCAATGGTGCATTTTGTTCGTTATAGAACAATGGCCTTTTCATTGTATTGTCGGTCAGAATTAGCATGGAATTTTGTCGTAGCCTTTTCTCATATACTATGGGTATTTCTTGGATTGAAAAACATGTTCGTGGATGTTTAATTGGGATGGATTCAATGGTCTAGCAGTCTTTTGAGTGTGCTTCGTAATTTTCTATCTTCCAATTGTATAGAGCCGAGTTGGAGTTGTGTTTGATCGACAGGGGAGATTCTGCTGAGATTTCTCCTTGTGCATTTGGTTTGACATAATCTCTATGTTCATTGATTATCTGGTACAAACATCGAGCTTCTTGATATTTATTCCATGATTCACTTCAAGGTTTCCCTTTTTTAGGGTCCAAGGGGATTATTATTTTTCTTCCACTCCCTTTTAACTTGATTCTATCCATTTTGAGGGCAATATTGGATTTCATTTGTCATCTCCATGGATGATGGACAAGAGCTGGATATGTAGGCATTCCTTCTACTAATTCGATTACCTCAAATTCAACTGTTGTCAATATACCCATAATTTGTGTTTCCACATTTTTTAGTATGTTGATGGTTTCTATTAATATTTGATCAGCAAGTTTGAGGTAGTTCAATGTTGGAGTTAAATAAGGTCAAACCAATCGTATCCATGCCTCTCGAGGAAGGATATTTACTTTTGATCCAAAATCGATGACTATTGTTGATATTATGGTAGCTTCGGGAGGTATGAACCTCTATTGTGACCTTTGACAAGATTAGAATGTTCCAGAAGGAAGCAAAGAAATGATGGAAACCCTAGACAAGATGTCGACTGCAGAAATATAATTAATATAAATTAATTAGTACCCAGAAGGAGAAGTCATCCCCAGTAAGTATGTGAGAACCACTATAGATAAAGAGCACTAGTCTCTCATTTTACACACTTCTCAGCAGTTGCAGAGAGTCATTTCTGCGCAGTGCAGTTGCAGTCTTGTGCACAAATCCTGGGGAAGGTACTGCACCAGCTTTTGGGTGGGACTATTTGATCAGCTTGGTTACTTCTTGATTGGTGCATTAGCCTCTCTTGGCTATTGGATTGCTACCAGGATTCTCTTCTCTGTCAAGGTCAAGGTGCTCGAAGGGTGGATTTGGCCTATGGTTGGGTGACAAGGGTATTGTCAATGGTAAAACAAGCACAATATTTCATATTCTAACAGGTTATGGGCCCACACCTCCTTCATTCAGTCTAAACATTGGAAGGAAACATAGCCGCTAGGATATTAAGGTCACTAAGGAACTGTCGCTAGGGTTACTAGCAAGAGCAGCTTCTAAAGACACTATCGCTAGGGTTACTAGCAGAAGCAGTTGCAGAAACCCTAATCTTAGATCCGACACCTTGTGATGGAGCATCTCGCTCAAAATGAAGATATTCATATGCACCCTAACTCAACACACCTTTTGGCTCTCTCAGAAGACAAAAACGACGAAGCTGAATTTTTGGATCAAGGCATGACCAGTTACCAATCAACTGAAGACATCAGTGAAACGACCAGTCTTTTACACTACTCAACACTTACTGGAACGATTGAAGATGACATGTGGATAATTTATAGTGGAGATTCTAGGCACATGACGGGAGATCAATCCAGACTCTCAAATCTAAATGAGAAGAAGACCTCGTACAAGGTAGATCTTGAAGACAAAACCACTTACCCCGTGGAAGGATTTGGACAAGCCTCCATCAAAATGAAAACATGTAACTATGTTCACTTAAGCAATGTTTTATATGTACATGGTTTAGAAAAGAATCTTGTATCGATATCTTGCCTAGAAGACAAGGGAAACAAAATAGCTTTCGTGGATGGAAAGGTGTTATCATGGCATAAAGACTCCAGCATAGAGAATCTTAGAGATATTGGAAGTCGTGAAGGAAATATGTATAGACTACTAGAACAAAATGAAGAAGCTCTTGTACACAACGAAGTCAACCCCAATGAACTTTGGCACAGAAGGTACGCTCAGATTAACTATCAAGCATTACCCTTTCTCAAAAGAATGGTTGAAGGAATACCAAAGTTGTAGTCTACACATGAAGGAATCTACAAAGGATGTGCTCTTGGGAAGAATATCAAGAAACCATCCCAAGCAGCAACAACAGATCTAAGGAGATTCTAGATCTGATACACTCAGATGTTTGCGGTACGATGCCAGTAAAATATCTATGAGGATCTTATTACTACGTAATCTTCATAGATGACTATTCAAGAAAGACTTGTCTATATCTACTAAAGACAAAAGACGAAGTATTCATCAAGTTTCAAGAGTTCAAAGCAGAAATAGAAAACCTCACGAATAAGAAGATCAAGACGTTAAGAACTGATAATGGTGGAGAATACACATCAAAGGAATTCATTGCATTCTGCAAATCAGTAGGGATTAGGAGGGAGTTGGTTGTTCCTCATAATCCTCAACAAAATGGTGTAGCAGAAAGAAAGAATATATCCATTGAAGAAACCATAAAATCCTTACTAAATATTCAAGGTCTATCCATGTTCTTATGGGGAGAAGCAACAATGACAACAATACATGTGCAGAATAGAAGTCCTCATCGTATATTGAAATACATGACACTAGAAGAAGATTTCTCAGGTAAAAAACCTAATGTGGAAAATCTAAGAATATTTGAATGTCATGTTTACTCTCACATTCCCAAGGACAAGAGGAATAAACTAGAACCTTCAGGAAAGAAAGCGATATTCGTGGGATATAGTGATTCATCCAAAGCTTATAGAATATATATTCTAGAACAACACAAGATCAAAGTCGGCAGATACATAACATTCAATGAGAAGGTGGCCTTAAAGAAATCCATAGAAGAAAATATAGAAGAAGAAGAGATTGAAGAACTTAATGAAGAAAAAACAGAAAACGAAAATGATGAAAAGGAACATTGATGATGATGAAAATGATGAGAAGAGATTGATCATCCTATGGAGCCATGTGAAAAAATTGATTCAGATATCATACCTAAGACCAAGAAAAGACCAGATTGGCTTGAGGATACCTTACAAGATGTAGAAAGACTCAAGGTTCCAGAAGGAACATTCAGAAAAAGTAAAAGACCTAAAAGATTCTCAAGTTATGCAACATACATGATGAAGCTTCTAGATGAAGAACCTACCACATTTGAAGAAGCAGTTCAAAAGGAACAATGGAAAGAAGCTATGATGGAAGAGCATCAATCCATTATGAAAAATGAGGTATGGGAAATCGTACCAAGACCTAAAGAAAAATCGGTGGTGTTACACATCGAAATTACTCACTTCGATAGTGTCGCAAGTGTCTTCATTACAAGTGTCACAAGTTTCGCATTTTTCTCACAAGTGTCACAAGTTTTAAGAAAAAAATACTGCCATAATGCCTATGTCGTACTTATAATGACATCAGAAAGACACTTGAAACACCTCAAACATTTGATTTGGAAGAAGAGGAATGGTTAACTGGGTTTATGAACCTCTTGCCATTTGAAAGAACCACTAAAATTGAGTTTTTAGAGGAGAGCGCTCCCCTATACCTCTCTCAGGAGTGTTGGTGCCCCCCTATAGACTATATGGGAGCATTATAACACTCCATCTACCCTTTTGGAGGAGTGCTTCTACTATCAGGAGTGTTGGCACCCCCCTATACATTACTAGGGTGCATTATAACGCTCTGATTGCCCTTTTGGGGGAGCGCTACCTATTCTGGGCAACAACTGGTTTGTTGAGAAGAATGGGGGAAAGATCTATTCATTCTCTAAAGGTAGTTGGATTCGAATCCTTGGTCAAGACATGATCTTAGGAAAGATCCCTAACTGAAGGAGGAAAATCCTCAACTTACCCTAAAGATATCTCAAGTGGTTGGGCCTCTCTAAACCTATATAAGCAGGCCCTATCATGGTGAAAAGGGGGAAGGATGGAAGGCATGAAACCTATGATCTCATAGGAAACACACAGTAAAGTGGAGGAGAATAATCAGTGAATTTATTGTCATTCTGATCGTGGGTCTTTTGAGCAAGGGTTAGACAAGGAGGACTTGATGAAGCTGTTGCACTCGCATCTACGTTTGTAAGTTTCCTTCGTTGTTGTTCTCATCAATATAATATGCTTGGCTTGTTTATTTCTAGTGTGTGCTTAATATCACATGAACTTGTCTCTGATAGATAGATTTGTTTCAAACTAATCTCAGTAGAGTAGGAAGTTGGTTGTACTTTTGTTTGTCTACAAGGCTTATCGAGGAGCGAAAGATTGGAGCTCAACTCGGACCATGCAGGGACAAACACCGATAAAAGGTATTTCTTTTCTCCTTCCTCCTCACACATTAGCTTATCTAGATCTAAAAGGAAGTCAGTGACCATGATAAGCATCTTCTATATTAAGGGTTAAGAGTCTAGCTCTCAAGAGGAGATCTACCTATCCGCAGGGAGATTTTCCTTCAACAGGTGGTAACTTCAAAATGGGTGTACAAGATCAAACAGGTAGCAGACAAAAGCGTGGATAAATGCAAGGCAAGATTAGTAGCTAGAGGGTTCTCCCAGAAGGAGGGAGAAGATTATGATGAAACGTTTTCTCCGATGGCTAGATATACTTCCATCAGAGCTATCATATCTCTTGTCGCTTCCATGGGATGGAACTTACATCAAATGGATGTAAAGACAACTTTCCTCAATGGAGTTATTGAATAAGAAGTATATATTGAACAACCTCAAGGGTTTGAGGTACATTCCAAAGACACTCATGTTTGCATATTAAAGAAATATCTATATGGACTCAAGCAAGCTCCAAGGGTTTGGTATGCCAGAATGGATAGCTATCTAATGAGACTTGGTTTCTCCAAGATTCATATAGATCCAAAACTTTACTATAAAGTCATGGAAAATGCACCTATAATCCTACTACTATATGTTGATGATCTATTCATAACAGGTGAAGAGTCTCTCATCATCTAGTGCAAGAAGGAATTAGCTTCTGAATTTGATATGAAATATCTAGGTCTCATGCATTATTACTTGGGACTAGAACTATGGTAGAAGCGTGGTGAAGTCTTCCTTGGACAAGGAAAGTACACAATAAAGATTCTTCAGAAATTTAGAATGATGTATTGTAAGTCCATGGACACTCCTATGAATGTGGATATAAGAAAAGTGAAAGATCCAGATTCTGATCCAGTAGACCCATCTCTATATATCGACAACTAATTGGGTCATTGATGTATTTGGTAAATACTTGACCAGACATTTTCTTTACCATAAATACACTAAGCTAGTTCCAAGTGGAACCAAGACATGAACATTGGATAGCTGCAAAGCATGTATTAAGATATATTCATGGGACAATAAAATATGGCTTGAGATATACCGCATCCAATGATATCCAACTTCATGGATTCACAGACTCTGATTGGGCAAGAAGTGCAGAAGATAGAAAGAGCACTTCAGGTATGTGTTTTAGCATGGGCTCCGTTATGATATCTTGGGGTAGAAGAAAACAAAAGTCTGTCACACTCAGCATAGCAGAAGCAGAGTATATGGTAGCACGTGAAGCATGCACAGAAGCAATATGGTTAAGGAAGTTAATCTCCGATTTATTTGATTAGATTCCAGAATCGACCATAATATATTGTGATAATCAGAGTTGTATAAGATTATCAGAACATCCCATGTTTCATGAAAGGTCGAAACACATTGATATCAAATACTACTTTATTCGAGATAAAGTCCAGGAAGGAGAGGTAAATCTCGAGTATATCCCCACCGATGAGCAGACAATAGATATCCTGACAAAACCTTTATCCAGAAAAAAGTTTGCATATTTCTAAGAGAAGATGGGGATCGTGGAAATAACTCCCTTAGTTGAAAGGGAATAAATGACTCTCCAGGTTGGGAGGGAGCACTGAAAATATTATTGTAAAATTTTATTTGTGATTGAAAAATAGTCCATCTCAGACAGATTCTTTCCTGTTCAGAAAGTGGATTGAGATTTCTAACGAACAATGATTTCCCATTGTGGTTAACATGGGAAATGGTCCATATTGTTGATGTATCATAGACAGTGACTTCCCATTGTGGTTAACATGGGGAGTGGTCTAGGACAGTCTCTCTTCTTGAGGGTTACTCAAGAATACTGGCCTGCCTCGCCGAACAACGATTTCTCATTGTGGTTAACATGAGGAATGGTCTATTTTGGAGGTTGATACAGGACAGTCTTTTCCTCTTGTGGTTAACAAATGAAATGGTTCGGGCAGTCATTCCTTAGGGTTTATACATTCTCTCCAGGGTGCACTTTGATTACTGTAGGAAGAATGGCCCAGGGTGGGGAATGTTCCAGGCTCAGCAATCAGGGACAAACATTCCTTAGGGTTTATACATTCTCTCTAGGGTGCACTTTGATTAGTGTAGGAGGAATGGCCTAGGGTGAGGAACGGTCCAAGATCAGAAATCAGGGTGAGGAATGGTCCAGGCTCAGAAATCAGAAACAATCATTCTTCCTTGTCTGAGAAGAATAGGGAAGATAGCCCATTGTTGATGTTCTATACTGAGGGAAGATATTCTTTCAGATCTCATAGATGTGAGTGAAAGATTGGCCCAGATGGTTCAGTTTATTTTAACAATATTTTTTGTGTAGGTTGTCATCAGATGATTGTTATGGAGACTGCCTGTCTCCAGCTAGTAGAGATATACTATTTTAGTCGATATGTTCCACTTTTTGTGACTATGTCATAGTTTGAGTAGTTTTGTACTACCATGGATAGACACATTGTGTTCTACCAATTGATATTGTACCAGTTGTCACAGGAGATTATCCAGTTGGATAATAATGATGGTGCTCGTGATACTACCAGTTGAATGGTCTGTTTGTGCTCAAGACCATACCTCCCTAGCTAGGAGGGAGTGTTGATATTATGGTAGCTTCAGGAGTTATGAACCTCTATTGTGACCTTTGACAAGATTAGAATGTTCTAGAAGGAAGCAAAGAAATGAAGGAAACCCTAGACAAGATGTCAACTGCAGAAATATAATTAATATGAATTAATTAGTACCCAAAAGGAGAAATTGGCCCCAGTAAGTATACAAGAACCACTACAAATACAAGGCACTAGTCTCTCATTTGACACACTTCTCAGCAGTTGCAGAGAGCTAGTTCTACGCAGTGTAGTTGCAGTCTTGTGCACAAATCTTGGGGAAGGTACTGCGCTAGCTTATGGGTGGGACTATCTGATCAGCTTGGTTACTTATTGCTTGGTGCATTAGGCTCTCTTGGCTATTGGATTGCTACCCAGATTCTTTTCTTTGTCAAGGTCAAGGTGCTCGGAGGGTGGCTTCAGCCTATGGTTGGGTGACAAGGGTATTGTCAATGGTAAAATGGGCACAATCTTTCATATTCTAACAACTACATGTTCAATCATTTCCCAGTGGATTTGCAAGTCGACCTTTGGGTCATAATATTTATATTTATAGGATAGTTGTCTGACATATTTATGTGGTCTCTGTCCTTCTTTATATTCACGTAGGATTTTAAGCAGGTCTAGCATCTGACCGACTGAATGTTTTTCCTTTAAGAGTTGTAGAAATTCTTGTATTATACTTTCAATTTGTTTTCCTTGATTTTCTTTGTTAGTGTTTTTGAAAAAATTGAGTTATTCTCTCCTAATCTTCTCTTCTTTGTCAGGATTTGAGAATGGACTAGAATTCTTGGTTTGTCAATTTTTGTGAAG
>JZKD02S0324065.1:163876-193036 GCA_000966675.3 Picea glauca | reverse complement strand
AGGAGACTAGAAGGTATAATTACAACTAATGGCCTAAAGCCGACATAAATAAAATAACATTACTAATATAATATGCCCTAATTAAGGGGTAATGAGCCAATATTAGGGCTTAACACGAAGGGTGATGTCATAATATGGGATGTTGATGTTAGCATGCCACGTGGCAGAACCAGAGGCTTCCATGTATCACCTGTGAATGGGATTTCTAGGGGTCCATGTGGACCAGTAGAAAAGTGTCACGTGGCACCCCCAAGCAACGCCACATGGCACCAACCATGAAGCACCACCTGTTAGGCACAGAATAATGGGGAAGAAACATCAGCATATAGGTGGACTTATCAGTGGGTGCCATGTGGCCCAATCATAAGGAAACATGTGGCATCCCCAAAATTCCCAATATTAACCAGTGAACAAATTTTGTTTTAAAAATATGGCGGGTCCGCCAAATTTGGCGGACCACGCCAATGTTAGAAATCATTGGAACTGTCTCTAGCGGGTACACTAAACTTAGCAGAAGCGAATATATTGTCACATATGTATATACAAACCAAAGTTCAAAAATGGAGTCCGGTGGGATTCGAGCCCGGAACCTACACAATGACCAACGCCTTAACTACTCTGCCCATAATCAATGCACCACAGATACCAATTGGTATATCTACCCACACTCATTACTTAAAAGGTACAATCCTCCCAGATCTGGGGGGAGAGGCGCGAACCATGAAGACTTGCAGGCATGGATTTTGAGATAGAACTGTCATAATTGCAGGTTGTAGAGGGCACAGAAACTGAGACATAATTATTCTTTGGCCTGGGAGTGCCAGAGTTAGATCGGAGAGTGGAGACAGACATTTTTGGGTAATTCGACGCCACAAATCCAGTGGTAATGTATGTTTTATTATCTGAGCATTATTTCTGCAGCTTGATTTTAGAATGAGGTATATTCATGTATTTGCCAAATTCTTTTGTTGAGTTAATGAAAGAGCCTACCCATTTGAGAACTGGATCTGGAGACATAATCCACCAGGGACGAACTCCGTTATCAATTTTTTGTGTTCAGATCTGATGCTTATGTCTCTTATTTTTTAAGTTTTCCCTTCTTAAATGGTGCACGTTAATTTATGTTCATTTAATGCAATTCTTTATAAGTCACGATGAAAAGATCCTGGATCATGTTGGTATCAGAGTAGTCATCTTTGACTTGAATTGTTGAGTGTGAATTCTTACTAGGTCCAAGCATAAGCAGGGTGAAGGAACTCTTAATACTTTCAATCCCGAAGTTGGCCATGCATCCAGAATGAAGAAAATGGCAGAAGAGGAAAAGCATGATGAACGGGAGAAAAACTTTCACATGGTCTTTTATTGCATGTCATAAATGGTCAAGCGAATGTATGGAGATTATGAGAAGTGGATGAAGAAGAAATGGAAGAAAAAAGAAGCACATGCAGATGACAATGCTTTGGTAAGCCAAGGGGCTGGAGGAGATCCTCCTAAGCCTTCTTCTTCACCTTCAATTTCTAGTTCTTTTTCCTCTGAGCATTCTCATCATTCTAGCCATAAAGCCTCTTTTAATAAACCATTGCTAAAGACTGATGTAAAATTTGCTTTACCTATGTTTAATGGAGATGCTAATACTGAAAAGCTAGATAATTGGATCTGACAAATTGAATTGTATTATCGTGTCCAACATATTGATGAAGAGGAAGCTAAAGTGCAACTGACTTCTCTTCAGTTGGAAGGAACCGCTCTCATATGGTGGGAGAGAAAGCTTCAGGAGAGACGTAAGTGTGGTAAGCTTCTTTCCTCATGGTCAAAATTTAAATCATCAATATGGAAGCAATTTTATCCATTCAGGTATTTACATAAAGCAATGATGGAATGGCAAAACTTTAAGGCAAAGTAAAGGACAAATTGTACAAAGTTTCACAGAAGAATTTAGGAAGAAAGATCTTGCATTGAATATTCCTTTGGATTCTTATGAGACTTTAATGAAGTATATCGGTGCACTTCACAGTTATATTCGACATACTTTTCTCTTGTTTAACCCCACCAATCTTGACGAAGTTTTTGTGCAAGCCACTCACCTTGAGAACAGGGGGAAACATGTTCAAGAAGATCCCACAAAGAAACCTTCCAAATTCCCACGGAAGACTTTTAAGAAGTTTAAAAGGAAGTACAAGAATACTACTATAGTGACGAGAGAAGGAGGAAAACCATCTTGCACTCATTGTAAGAAGAGCGGTCACGATGAAGAACATTGTTGGAAACTGCATCTAGAAAAGAAACTGAAACAGTTCAGTGGAAAGGGGAAGACAAAGACTGTTGCTATGGTACAACAAGATCTTGGTTCTTATTCAGGAGATGAAGGAAACATCACAGCGGTTGGAGTACAAGGTAAATATTCTCTTCATGCTAGTTCTAGTTCCAATTATGAATCTTATGTTGATGAACGAAAGAGGAATGAGTTATTTCACATAAGAGTCATATCTAAACATACTAAGATAGATACATTATTTGATTTGGGTTCCCAAGTAAACTTAATATCTAAAGAACTTGTCAAGAAAATGGGCCTTGAACCCAAATGACATCTGAAACCTTATCCTCTTGGTTGGGTATATGACAAAGAAAAACTTAATGTCACGAAACAATGTAGGATCAGATTTGTTATTGCTTCAAAATTGATTAATGAAGTGGATTTGGATGTTGTACCACTTGATATATGTGGCATAGTGTTGGGAAGTCCTTATCTTTATGATAGAAAATAAATCTTCTTTCATCATGAGAATAAATACCACCTTACTAAAGGGGGAGTGGAATATATTGTTAGAGCTCACAACATGAGGGTAAATACAACACTTGTTAGTGCAGGTCAAATGAAATGACTCATAAACACTAATAAGAGATATGTACTCATGGTCGTCAGAGAGAAAGATGCCGGGACATCCGACGTTTTCCAAGGGCGTGATCCATCTCATAAAAATTAATTAATTGATATTGTTTCTAAGTATGATGATATTTTTCAGGAACCAGATGGATTACATCCTAAGAGGGAAATCCAACATGAGATACATCTTCAGTAGGATTCTCATCTTTGCAATATGGGCATGTACAGGATGTCAGTTGTGGAGATGATAGAGATCAATAAGCATGTACATGGATTATTGGATTAAGGGGTCATCAGGCTTAGTTAATCTCCTTGTGGTTCTCTGATTGTGATGGTGCCAAAGAAAGATGGTGCATGGTGAATGTGTGTCGATTATCGAGCCTTAAATAAAATCACGGTAAAAAATCGATACCCTCTTCCTCGCATAGATGATTTACTTGATCAATTCAAGAATGTTGTCTATTTCACTAAGTTGGATTTGTGCAGTGGATATCATCAAATCAGAGTCGTAGAACAAGATGCATGGAAAACTTCCTTTAAAACCAAACATGGATTGTTTAAGTGGCTGGTTATGTCGTTTGGGCCTTGCCATGCTTTGGCAACTTTCATGCGTGTGATGAATGATGTATTCAGGCCTTTCATAGATGACTTTGTGATTGTATATTTAGATGACATTCTTGGTTTTAGCGGGACTTGGGATGAGCATGTAAGGCATGTAAAGCAAGTATTGGATACTTTGCAAAGGGAAAAGTTGCATGTAAAATTGTCTAAATGTGAATTTGGCAAGACTACACTTGTGTACTCGGGTCATATTGTAGGAGGAGGACAATTGAAAATTGACCCTTCCAAAATTGATGTAATTGTAAATTGGCCTGATCCAAAAAATGTAACTAAAGTTCGAAGCTTCTTAGGTGAAGTCCAATATTGGACGAGATTCATTCCCAACTTCTCCTTCATAGCAGCTCCTCTGCATTCCTTAACCAGTGTGAAGAACACTTTTCATTGGGAATGAAAGAAACAAAAATCTTTCGACACTTTGAAGGGGAAGATCAATACCAAACCAGCATTAACACTGTCGAATCTTCAACATCCTTTTGAGATTGAGACATATTCCAGTGGATATTCCATGGGTGCACTATTGATGCAATATCGTAATCCTATATGTTACCGCTCTAAAAATTTTAACCAGGTTGTTGTTAACTATCCTACATATGATAAAGAGTTGTATGCATTAGTCCAGAGTGTAAAGAAATGGAAACACTAATTTTTAGGGAAGGAAACAATCATACATACAGATCACCAACCCTTACAGTATCTTTAAGCATAGACCAAATTTCAAAAATATTGACACTACAAGTGGATGGGTTTTCTACAACAATTTCACTTGGTAATCAAGTACAAAAAGGGTACAAGTAACAAGGTAGTTGATATGATTTCTAGAACTCCTATTGTTGGTTCTATTATTTTGAAGAATGTTTCTTTATCTCATGATATCTCTATAGAACAATATGCCATCGATGAAGATTTTAAAGAAGTATATACGAAGCTAACCCTTGGTGCACAGGTAGAAAACTATTGTCTACAGGGAAAGTTACTCTACCATCTTGGAAAGCTATGTATTCCTACAAGTGAATGAGTCTATGTAATACGAGAAGATCATATGTCTCTTGTGTCTGGGCATTTTGGGGTAGGAAAAATTATGGCTCATTTGCAAAGGTTTTGTTACTAGCCTCGAATGAAAGCAATTGTAACTAAATATGTAAAGGGGTGTGTGATGTGTTCTACTTGTAAGCCCACTAATAGAAAACTAGAGCTATACTCACCACTTCCTGTTCCATCCCATCCATGGGAAAGTGTCTCCATGGATTTTTTAGGGGGCTTACCAATGACCAAAGGGGGTCATGATTATTTGTATGTTGTAGTGGATAGGTTCAGCAAGATGTGTATCTTGATGCCTTGTAAAAAGAAGATAATTTTTTAGAAGACTGCTAATATCTTCTTTCAGCATGTTTGGGTTCACTTTGGATTACCCACATCTATCGTCTCAGATCGAGATACTCAATTCATTGGGGACTTTTGGACTATCTTGTGGAGAATTATGGACACCAAATTTAAGAGGAGCGTTGCTTTCCATCCACAGACCGACAAACAAACAAAGGTGGTAAACCGAACAGTGGTACTTTTTCTTAGAGGCTACTGCAGCAAGCATCCCAAGGTACACGATGAATATATACCCTATGTACATCATGCGTACAACCAAGAATTACATTCATCCACTCAGAGTTCACCTTTTGAGACATATTTTGGGTACCTACCAAAGGTTCCTTTGGACTTGATGTATGAG
Source organism: Picea glauca (assembly GCA_000966675.3). Taxonomy (NCBI): domain Eukaryota; kingdom Viridiplantae; phylum Streptophyta; class Pinopsida; order Pinales; family Pinaceae; genus Picea; species Picea glauca. The sequence continues at coordinate 187,808 of JZKD02S0324065.1, read as the reverse complement.
AGAGATGCCGATGTAAATGAAGAACGAACAGAGGACAAAGCCCACAAGTTCATCTAGAGGATTCAACAGATACACCAAGCAATCAAGGAGTTGGAGAAAAGTTAGGCACAGTATAAAGCTCAACATGACAAGCATAGGGTTGATCATCAGTTCCAGGTTAGAGACTGAGTATGGATTCACATCAGCAAGGAGAGATTGAAGGGTGAAGGCAAGAAACTCAATCCAATTCATTATGGACCCTTCACTATCTTGGAGAAAAGTGGTACCAATGATTTTCATCTGGATCTTCCACCTTATATGCATATTTACTCAGTTGTGAATGTTGAGAACTTGAAACTTTTTAAGCCTCCCATGATCATGAATCAAGATGAGGAAGTTTCAATACCATCAATTGATGAGTTTGCACCTGAGTACTTGGATGAGCTACAGGAATATATCATCCTGGATAGAAGGACGAGAACTTCATGCAAGGGTGATGTTGATTATCTTCGAGTAGGCTTCAAAGACACACATCCAAGCAAGGCAAAGTGGATCGAGAAGGACAAAGTGAGGGGATTTTTCCCTCACTTTCTGTTACACATTATTTTGGTCACCCTAATGATGATTACATAAACATGTGTTCAGGTTACCAATATAATCTTTTTCCTGAGAAAACCAACCTCTTTCCACCCTTGCAAGATGAATTTTTATAAGGCCGTCGTAGGCTGCTCCTTTTACACAGTGCGGAAATCCCTGATTTCTGCATGTTGCACTATAGCCAGCCTGCAAGATTTCCGCAAGCTGCTATATAGGTAGGACGCGGTGGCGCTTTAAAGCTAAAAGAGGAAAGAAGTTCTATCAGATTCTAGAAGTTGAATCTTCTGAAAATATGAGGCTGCATCCATATGGTTACGATCCTACTTATTTCTCTGATTTGATGGGATCATCCTCATCTCTTTAACCACTTCAATTTATCCTATATAATGACAGGCTTCTCATGGAAAAGGTTAGAGGTACAAGCATAAAGAAGCATAGAGATTGAAGAAAAGAATAGGCTGAAGATTGTGTGAATAATCCTATTTTAAGCGATGCTTGAGGTCTCCATTCATCCATCAAGATTTTGAGAGAAATCTTCATGCAAATGTCGAAACAGATGTATGTGTGTGTCAGAACAAAGTTTCATTGAAAGGGAACTTGTGACATCAAGGCGATTCGGTTGTATCTTATACCTTTCATTAATATAATATGGTGGCACGTCTCTTTCCCATAAAATGATTGATATTTTATTACATGACTCCTTGATCACATGTTTATGTCATCATTGAATTTTACTATTGTTGCATTCACATTAGTTGATTTGTGCTATTGCAGATCTGATCTCATAAGAACATTGGAGTAAGGTAGAATCAACAAAGACATAAGGAAGTGATTCATAAGGTATGTTATCTATACCTTCTTTGGTAGTTAAAATCAATGATTGAAACCTAGGGAAAGCATCGTGTTTCATCTTGTTTTGTTCTAGATCCAGGTGGATCTAGGGGGATTACTTCATGTCCGCATATACTGATTTACCCATTAACACTTACCAGTTGATTGATGAAAGATTTTGGTGGTCCAAAAAGATCTCAATGGGAAGGCATGATCCAAAAAGGATCCAGAGAAGGGTAAGAATAAATCATAACTCACAGAGGCAACTCAAACCACTCAGAATGGATCCAGCATATAGAGAAAGGGAAAAAATTCAAAGTTCCCCAAAGTCAGTGAACTGACTTCTCTTTGGTTGGAAGGAACCCCTCTCATATGGTAGGACAACAAGATTTAGGAGAGAAGTAAGTGTGGTAAGCTTCTTTCCTCATGGTCGGAATTTAAATCATCAATAAGGAAGCAATTTTATCCATTGGGGTATTTACATAAAGCAATGATGGAATAAAAAACTGTAAGGCAAAGTAAAGGACAAATTGTACAAAGTTTCACAAAAGATTTTAGGAATAAATCTCTTGTATTGAATATTCCTTTGGATTCTTATGAGACTTTAATGAAGTATATTGGTGCACTTCAAAGTTATATTTGACATACTTTTCTCTTATTTAAACCCACTAGTCTTGATGAAGTTTTTGTGCAAGCCACTCACCTTGAGAACAGGGGGAAGCATATTCAAGAAGATCCCACAAAGAAACCTTCCAATTTCCCACGGAAGGCTTTTAAGAAGTTTAAAAGGAAGGACAAGAAGACTACTTCAGTGATGAGAGAAGGACGAAAACCATCTTGCACTCATTGTAGGAAGAGCAGTCACGATGAAGAACATTTTCGGAAACTGCATCCAGAAAAGAAACTAAAACAGTTCGGTGGAAAGGGGAAGACAAAGATCGTTGCTACGGTACAACAAGATCTCAGTTCTAATAAAAGAGATGAAGGAAATATCACAACGGTTGGAGTACAAGGTAAATATTCTCTTCATGCTAGTTCTAGTTCCAATGATGAATCTCATGTTGATGAATGAAAGAGGAATGAGTTATTTCACATAAGAGTCGTATCTAAACATACTAAGATAGATACATTATTTGATCTGGGTTCCCAAGTAAACTTAATATCTAAAGCACTTGTTAAGAAAATGGGTCTTGAAACGAAACGACATCTGAAACCTTATCCTCTTGGTTGGGTATGTGACAAAGAAAAACTTAATGTCACCAAACAATGTAGGATCATATTTGTATTTTCTTCAAAATTGATTGATGAAGTGGATTTGGATGTTGTACCACTTGATATATGTGGCATAGTGTTGGGAAGTCCTTATATTTATGATAGAAAATAAGTCTTTTTCCAACATGAGAATAAATAACACCTTGCTAAAGGGGGAGTGAAATATATTGTTAGAGCTCACAACATGAGGGTAAATACAACACTTGTTAGTGCAGGTCAAATGAAACGACTCATTAACACTAATAAGAGATATGTCCTCATGGTCATCAGAGAGAAAGATGTCGGGACATCCGACATTTTCCAAGGGTGTGATCCATCTCATAAAAATGAATTAATTGATATTGTTTCTAAGTATGATGATATTTTTCAAGAACCAGATGGATTACCTCCTAAGAGGGAAATCCAACATAAGATACATCTTCAGCAAGATTCTCATCTTCCTAATGTGGGCATGTACAGGATGTAAGTTGTGTAGATGACAGAGATCAAGAAGCAGGTACATGGCTTATTGGATTAAGGGGTCATCAGGCCCAGTTCATCTCCTTGTGGTTCTCTAATCGTGATGGTGCCAAAGAAAGATGACGCATGGCGAATGTGTGTCGATTATTGGGCCTTAAATAAATTCACAGTGAAAAATCGATACCCTCTTCCTCCCATAGATGATTTACTTGATCAATTGAAGATTGTTGTCTATTTCACTAAGTTGGATTTGCGCAGTGGATATCATCAAATCAGATTCGTAGAACAATATGCATGGAAAACTTCCTTTAAAACCAAACAAGGATTGTTTGAGTGGTTGGTTATGTCGTTTGGGATTTTCAATGCTCTGGCAACTTTCATGCGTGTGATGAATGATGTATTTAGGCCTTTCATAGATGACTTTGTGATTGTATATTTAGACGACATTCTTGTTTTTAGTGGGACTTGGGATGAGCATGTGAGGCATGTAAAGCAAGTATTGGATACTTTGCAAAGGGAAAAGTTGTATGTAAAATTGTCTAAATGTGAATTTGGCAAGACTACACTTGTGTACTTAGGTCATATTGTAGGAGGAGGACAATTGAAAATTGACCCTTCCAAAATTGATGTAATTATAAATTGGCCTGATCCAAACCATGTAACCAAAGTTTGAAGCTTCTTAGGTGAAGTCCAGTATTGGAGGAGATTCATTCCCAACTTCTCCTTCATAGAATCTCCTCTGCATGCCTTAACCAATGTGAAGAACACTTTTCAATGGGAATGAAAGAAACAAAAATCTTTGGACACTTTGAATGGGAAGATCAGTACCGCACTAGTATTAGCACTGTCAAATATTCAACATCCTTTTGAGATTGAGATAGATGCCAGTGGATATGCCATGGGTGCAGTATTGATGCAATATCGTAATCCTATATGTTACCACTCTGAAAATTTTAACCAGGTTGTTGTTAACTATCCTACATATGATAAAGAGTTGTATGCATTAGTCCAGAATGTAAATAAATGGAAGCACTAATTTTTAGGGAAGGAAACAATCATACATACAGATCACCAACCCTTACAGTATCTTTAAGCATAGGCCAAATTGCAAAAATATCGACACTACAAGTGGATGGGTTTTCTACAACAGTTTCACTTGGTAATCAAGTACAAAAAGGGTACAAGTAACAAGGTAGTTAATATGCTTTCTAGAACTCCTACTGTTGCTTCTATTATTTTGAAGAATGTTTCTTTATCTCATGATAGATATATAGAACAATATGCTATCGATGAATATTTTAAAGACGTATACACGAAGCTAACCCTTGGTGCACAGGTAGAAAAATATTGTTTGCAGGGAAAGTTACTCTACCATCTTGGAAAGCTATGTATTCCTACAAGTGAACAAGTCTATGTAATATGAGAACCTCATACTTCTCTTGTGTCTGGCCATTTTGGGGTAGGAAAAATTATGGCTCATTTGCAGAGTTTTTGTTACTGGCCTCAAATGAAAGCAATTGTAACTAAATATGTAAAGGGGTGTGTGATGTGTTCTACTTGTAAGCCCACTAATAGAAAACTGTAGCTATACTCACCACTTCATGTTCCATCCCATCCATGGGAAAGTGTCTCCATGGATTTTGTAGGGGGTTTACCAATGACCAAAGGGGGTCATGATTATTTTTATGTTTTAGTGGATAGGTTCAGAAATATGTGTATCTTGATGCCTTGTAAAAAGAAGATCATTGCTGAGCAGACTGCTAATCTCTTCTTTCAGCATGTTTGGGTTCACTTTGGATCAACCACATCTATCATCTCAGATCGATATACTCGATTCCTTGGGGAATTTTGGTCTAGCTTGTGAAGAATGATGGAAACCAAATTGAAGAGGAGAATTGATTTCCATCCACAGACCAATAGATAGACAGAGGTGGTAAACCGAACAGTGGTACTTTTTCTTTGAGGTTTTTGCAACAAGCGTCCCAAGGTACAGGATGAAAAGATACCCTATGTACATCATGCGTACAACTGAGATTTACATTCATCCACTCAGAGTTCACCTTTTGAGACATATTTTGGGTACCTACCAAAGGTTCCTTTGGACTTGATGTACAAGAGAAATGCTGATGTAAATGAAGAACGAACAGAGGACAGAGCCTGCAAGTTGATCCAGAGGATTCAACAGATACACCAAGCAGTCAAGGAATAGTTGGAGAAAATTCAAGCACAGTATAAAACTCATCATGACAAGCATAGGGTTGATCATTCATTCCAGGTTAGAGACCGAGTATGGATTCACATCAGCAAGGAGAGATTGAAGGGTGAAGGCAAGAAACTCAATCCCATTTGTTATGGACCCTTCACTATCTTGGATAAAAGTGGTATCAATGCTTTTCGTCTAGATCTTCCACCTTATATGCATATTTACTCAGTTGTGAACGTTGAGAAATTCAAACTTTTTAAGCCTCCCATGATCATGGATCAAGATGAGGAAGTTTCAATACCATCAATTGATGAGTTTGCACCTGAGTACTTGGATGAGCTACAGGAAGATATCATCTTGGATAGGAGGACGAGAACTTCACACAAGGGTGATGTTGATTATCTTCAAGTAGGCTTAAAAGACACACATCCAAGAAATGCAAAGTGGATTGAGAAGGACAAAGTGAGGGGATTTTTCCCTCACTTTCTATTACACATTATTTTGGTCACCCTGATGATGATTACGTAAACATGTGTTTAGGTTCCCAATATAATCTTTTGCCTGAGAAAACCAACCTCTTTCCACCCTTGCAAGATGAATTTTTAAAAGACCGTCCCAGGCTGCTCCTTTTACACAGTGCGGAAATCCCTGATTTCTGCATGTTACACTATAGCCAGCTTGTAGGATTTCCGCAGGCTGCTATATAGGCAAGTCATGGCAACGCTTTAAAGATAAAAGAGGAAAGAAGTTATAACATCTTCTAGAAGTGGAATCTTCTAGAAATATGAGGTGTCATTCGTATGGTTATGATCCTACTGATTTCTCTGATTTGATGGGATCATCCTCATCTCTTTAACCACTTCAACTTCTCCTATATAATGACAGGCTTCTCATGGAAAAGGTTAAAGGTACAAGCATAAAGAAGCATAGAGACTGAAGAAAAGAATAGGCTGAAGACTGTGTGAAGAATCCTATTTTAAGCGATGCTTGAGGTCTCCATTCATCCATCAAGATTTTGAGAGAAATATTCATGCAAATGTCGGAACAAATGTATGTGTGTGTTAGAACAAAGGGCTGTTGAAATGGAACTTGTGACATTAAGGTGATTCGGTTGTATCTTCTACCTTTCATTAATATAATACGATGGCACGTCTGTTTCCCATAAAATGATTGATATTTTACTACATGACTCCTTGATCACATGTTTAGGTTGTCATTGAATTTCACTATTGTTGCGTTCATGTTGGCTGATTTGTGCTATTGCAGATTTGATCTCATAGGAACATCAGAGTAAGGTAGAATCAACAAAGACATAAGGAAGCGATTCATAATGTATGTTATCTATCCCTTCTTTGGTAGTTAAAATCAATGATTGAAGCCTAGGGAAAGCATCATGTTCCGTCTTATTTTGTTCTAGATCCAAGTTGATATAGGGGGATTAGTTCATGTCTGCATCTATCGATTTACCCGTTAACACTTACCAGTTGATTGATGAAATATTTTGGTGGTCCAAAAAGCTCTCAATGGGAAGGCATGATCCAAAAATGATCCAGAGAAGGCTAAGAATAACTCAGAACTCATAGAGGCAACTCATACCGCTCATAATGGATCTAGCAGATAGAGAAAGGGAGAAAATTCAAAGTTCCCAAAACTCAATGAACGTCAAAAGCACGTCGCAAACTTTCTAATGGCTCATCAAACAGAGTTACGGTTTGAAAGATATTTGCGGTCAAAGTTGCGGTCAAACAAGGCCAATCAGTAGGGGGCCAATCAACATGACATCAGCAACTAACATGGCTAAGTGACATCATCATACAGGTTGTTGACATCAGCATGCCACATGGAAAAACTAGAGGCTGCCACGTGTCACCTGCCAATGGGATTTTCAGTGGTCCATGTGGACCAGTAGAAAAGTGCCACGTGGCACCCCTAGGCGACGCCACATGGAACCACCCAAGAAGCACCATGTGTCAAGTACAGAATGATTGGGAAGCAACGTCAGCATACAGGTGGACTTATCAGTGGTCACCACGTGGCCCAATCATCAGATGACACATGGCATTCCGAAAATGCCCAATATTTACCCATGAACGAATTTTGTTTTAAAAATATGTTAGGTCTGCCAAATCTAGCGGACCACTACAATGTTAGCAGTCGTTGGAAGTGTCTCTAGAGGGTACGCTAAACTTAGCGGGAGTGAATGTATTGTAACATATATATATATATATATATATATATATATATATATATATACAATCCAACGTTCAAAAATGGAGTTCGGTGGGATTCAACCCTGGAGCCTTCATAATGCCCAACACCTTAACTACTTCGCCCATAACCAATGTTCCATAGATACCACTTGGTATATCCTCCCACACTCATTACTTAAAAGGTACAATCCGCCCAGAGCCGGGGGGAAAGGCACGAACAGTAAGGACTTTGTGGGCATGGATTTCGAGACAGTACTTTCATAATTGCAAGTTGTAGAGGGCACGAAAACTGAGACAAAATTCTTCCTGGACCTGGGAGTGCCAGACTCGGATCGAAGCATAGAGATAGTCATTTTTGGGTAATTCAACACCACGAATCCAGTGGTAATGTTTGTTTTCTGATCTAAGCATTATTTCTGCAACTTGATTTCAAAATGAGTTATATTCATGTATTTTCCAAATTCTTTTGTTGAGTTAATGAAAGAGCCTACCCATTTGTGAGAAGGACCCGGAGATGTAGTCCACCAGGGAAAAACTCCATTATCAAGTTTTTGTGTTAAGATCTTATGCTTATGTCTCTTCAATTTTAATTTTCCCTTCTTTAATGGTACACTTTAATTTATGCTCATTTAATGAAATTCTTTATAAGTCACAATGAAAAGATCCTAGATCATGTACCATGCACAATTACTACCATGACATGCCTAAAGCATGTACTAGCACAAGAGTTACCTCAACCATGCACCAACATCATCCATAATTGTACCTCATGTAAGTGCCAACGCCATGCATCTAAGGTGTGCCTCAATCATGTGCCAATGTCTCAACACTATACCAACCATACATCAAGTATGCACTATAACCATAACATGTAACTCTCAAATCAAACATATAATCATACTTGTAATCTATAGATGAATTGTTGTATAAAATATTAGACAAATAGACCAACCTAGGCATCAACAACCTAGCACAAACATTCTCCTTCACTTTTGTCTTGTCCTTGTGGGACAAAGAATACCTATCACATAGGGCCTCGCGTGACGGTCCATATGAAACCTGCGGGGGTGCCTCACATGACACCCTCAAGCCGACCCATGAAGGCCTACTTAATTGGGTTTATAGAAAAACCCTATCACTCTGCAACTCTGATATTTTCGCTCTTCCTTTGCACTTTCTTCGTTGCCTCAGACTCGACCTCAGATTCACCAATAGACCAAAATATTCTCATAAGATAGATATTCAATGAATGTGTGTGTACCAAATGAATGTCTCATGATGTGTATTTACACTTTTTCAACTAACACCCTTTCCTCACTTTAGGGATGACCTATACATTCTTGTTATAAAAACTTTACCCTTGAATTAATTCACTTGTAACCAATTAGGGGATTCTTAACCATTATTTAGGGCTTCCAACTTCACAAGGGCGTATATCCCTAACCGTAAGGAACCATGTGGCATACCACCTATCACCAGAAATGAAACAACAAGGACTATCCATCTATGAGTGTGTTACCTACTTTCACATTGTCCTTCATTTCCTTATTCCTTAAACAACTTTGGGTCTCATGACCACACCTCTGGGGATTCATCAATACTTCATCAAATGCACCTATCACATCTGTTGACATCAACCACTCTTGTTGACATTAATGACAACTAACTCACCATCAATCTCGACCACAACTCTGGCGCATATCGAATGCTATGAGGGTTGACATCAATGCCAACCAACTATCCAACAATCTCCCCCTTTGGAATTGATGGGAACACCAAAATTGATGGCAACACTCATACTCCAATACTCATGCTCCCCTTGTGACCATTTCTCCTCATCAATGTTTCTCTCTCTCCCCCTTTGACATCAATTGAAAAGGGTGTTTTCCCTTAGGGTTTCTCCCCCCATATTCATGTGTCTTGTTCTTTATCTTCACATGTTTCTATCCTCATGTTTCTTTCCATGTTCCTATTCTATTTTGATAGCAAAGAGTGACTCCCCCTGAAGGTATACCTTCTCTAAACAATCCTTCTCTAACTTCATGTGCTTGACTCTTTCTCTTATGATCTCTCTCTTTCTCTCCTTTTGACATCATGGGGAAAATAATAACTCCCCCTATCAATATGTCTCCCCCTGTCTACATGCTATTGATTTTCCTTTATGTATCTTTTTCTTTGGTGATTTATCTTCCCTTGAATTATTCGCAAGATGTAGAACAATATGGGACTTCCTATGTATGTTTCCTTTCCTCTCTTCCAGTGTTGCTTGATTTCCATTGGTCCTTCCTCTTAAAGAATTCAAAATTTATTGACTTCAAATATTCATGGCTTGTTATGTTCACTGTTTATATATATTATTCAATAATGTACCTCTTATGATATAGCTTCTGCAGAAGTTTTCTATTTCCATGTTATGTTATGCCTTTCACTTCTTGTATTTTTGTGACCAACTGATTCCACTTGTCCACTGATTCTATTGATTCAAGTTGTAGATATGTGCTTTCATATATCTGTCTATACCTTCCAAAGATCTCATAAATCCATCTTTTTCCATATGTAATAAGTTGTCCATAACTCTACTACACAATTGTCTACAATGTTGACTCATTTGTCATTGTATTGTCATGAAGGTTTCTTTGTTGTAACATATTCATGTTTCTCATACTAAATAAAATATTTCCATTGATCTGCAATACAACCTTGAACCTGTAATGAATATATCCCTTCCTAGAAATTGTTTCAACGGTGTTCCTCTGATATCTATACTTTTTCTATCTGACTACTCTGAATCTGTCTCTACAAATACGTCAAACTGCTCAAAGGATGGTTCTATCATCTGTAGTAGCTACTGCACTGTTTTCCCTTATTCAATATTCATATTTACTATGATTATCCAGTCTGGATGGATCGGAAAAACACTTTCTCTGATTCAAAGTAATTTTCCTCTTCATTTGTAGACTCGTCATCTCTTTGAACTCAGACTTCTTCCTTTTTTCCTATGGATTTATTATTCTCTTGCACTACAATTCCTGAGAGTACAATCTCTTGGTCTCGTTCTTTATTCACATGCTCTTATTTTCTTCCTCGCACTACTACAAATCCTGCAATCTCTAGGACCTATTCTTTATTCACCTGCTCTTCTTGTATTTATTTTCTTCTCCAAACCTTCGTGTGTCTAACATTGATATTTTCTTTCATGGAAGGCTTTATCATGCTTCTACAATTCCGAGCTATGTGACCATAATTGTGGCATTTGTAACATTCAATGTTATGTGGGGCCACCTAATCATTTCTTTCTTGAATATTTCTTCCATAAGCCTTTAAATCTACATATTTATGTCCAAAGTTAGTACAATTAAAACAATGACCATAAAAGAAATTTACTACCTAGGAGTGAATGATATTCTTTGTGGTGTATTCCTTATGAATTCATGCCTTGGATGATCATGATATTCTCTTATGTTGATCCCTTCATCATTATTGAATCTTCTTTGATACCTAGAAGTGGAAGGTCTTCTTTGATATATGTCTCTTATGTAGTCTTCTTCTTGAGTCTTCTTCATTTATGGAATATTCTCTTTGGAGGGCTTGCATTCTTCCTTCTTGATAGATATTTTGATGAATTCTGCATAAATCTTAGCTTTCTCTTCATTCTTCCTTTCTGGTAACCTGTATCCTTTCTCTTCAACTTTCTTTGTTGATGATGTGGAGCTTTGTTTCTCTTCAACGTTCTTGTTGAGATTGAAAACTTTACTCTTAATGTGACAACTTCTTCTTCAAGATTCTCATAATGTTATTGTTTCTTCATAGGTTGGATCTTCATGACTTCTTTCATTCTCTTTGCTTATTCAAGTTGGGTATTCAAAGTGATGATATCCTTTTCAAGTCTTTTTTCTTCTTGACTAATTTTTTCTTCGAGTTTTTTTAAGTCCTCTGATCTTTCCTTGAGATGATCTGTCAAAATGTTCTCTCTTTTCTGCTTCCTTTCTTTGTGCTACTGTTATCGAGCTAATTTTTAAGTGTAGACACAAATCAATCCCACTAGCTTCACTATGAAAATAGAACAAAACAAGACAGTACACTACTCTTTCCTTAGATTTCAATTATCAAATAAGAAATGGATCTAGAACATACCTTTTAAATATTGAAGATCTGACTTCGCCAATGCAATCCAAGCTCCATCGTAAGGCTCATGGATAAATATCTGCAAAGGAACACAAATCAACAAAGACAAGAATAACAAATTCTATTCGATATCAAACTATGTATGTGATTAAGGAATTATACAATATGGACAAATAACATTCATATAGGAAAGAAAAGCATATCTGTATTAAAGAATGTGAAATAAAGATACAACCAGATGCCTTGATGTCGCCAGGTTCCTTCCAACAGTTCCTTTCTTCCCACACACTTCTTTCTCCAATAATTCTAAGACCATGGATCTGATAGGTACTCACAATCTATCTTGACAAAGCAAATCTCCAAGCCAATATACAAGCTCCAAAAACTCCAAGCTAAAAAAAAAACCCAAGCTCAATCCAAATAACTTTCTCCATGAGAGCCCCTCTCCTTTTATAAGTTGAAGAGGATAAGGTGAGGAGGTTAGGATGATCCCACTAAATCATGAAAGAGATTAATATCCAAACCGTTTAGAGGACACCTCACCATAGAAGCTTCTCCTTCTAGAAGCATCGAGAAGATGCTCATTTTTCCCACGTACAAAAATTTTCGCACCCTAGCTATAGTGAAACCAGTGGAAACTCCACAACCTAGCTATAGATAAAGGTGCGGAAATCAAACATTTTTTCACCCTACATATAGTGCAGCCTACGGAAATCCTCCTTAATAGGGTTTTTACAAAGGAAAATACAACTTCTTCTCTCAGGGAAAGTTCTTCTCCCTTCTTTCTTCAGGAATTCAGGCCACTGACCCCTCTGAAGGCAACATATAGGTTTACATCATTAACGATCATAGGGATGAAGAAAATAATGTGTAACAGAGAGCCCCCCAAAGTATGAATTTAGAACAGAGTGATAGCTGGAATACTTTGTTGAGTGTGTGTAGGGAACAAGGAACAGTCAGTCGGAAACCTGCCAACAAACAAGGAAATACAGTACAATATTATATCATCACTGAGGTAGGCATTTCCATACTCATAATACAAGTGACTCAAAGCATAAATGCCAACATGCAAATATCCATGTCAAGTAATATAGGTCATGGCCACCAAACATACACTGTGGATCCATGCCATTATGACTCAAATCTTAACATAGCCACTGAATATACATTGTGGATCTATGTGTTAAAGACTCAAATTTGAACATAGCCACAAGACATACAATGTGGATCTATGCAACAGTAAAAACTGAATATAATCCAACGCAACATGAATCTGTCAGAAAAGATCCAGGGTCTTCATCTCGACCACTCTATAGTACGAATCTAACCATGTGAATACATGTGCTAAAGTCGAACATGGTAGAAACCACTTGATTACCAATAATTAGTGAATACCATTAACAAGTGTGAGGGAAATCACCATTAATGTCAATGACCCCCAAGTTACTCTAGTACAATCCAACGAATGTGAATTAATGAGATGAAGTCGAACACTCAGCGGAATCTCTCGATCAGGAGTTGATAATGAAAACCCATTGTCAAAAGCGAGGAAACCTCCCATTGAGGCATGCACGTTCGAAGGCACCAATTAGTTTCTAAGTCTAATTCTCGGATAATGAGTTGAAGTCGACAGGAAAAGACTCGTCACAGGAGGGCATTAATGTATCCCCCATCAATGACATGAAACGAGTAACAAGATTTGAAGTAGATCAGAGTAAAAAATGATTTAGGAATGACTCAGAGATGGTTGATGCAATAGAAGGCTTAAGGACTGCATAAATGGTTGACGCAATAGAAGGCTTTATGGGTTGAACTTCTTCTTTAAACATATTGACGACACGACAATTGTCTTGAAAAAACTGACTCAACAACAGGGATCACAGACCAATTTGTAATCTTATAAAGGAGTATGATCAAGAGACAAGAGGATTTTCCAACCTAGACACAAAGTGATTGAAAGGGTGTCATGTTCAAAGGTGAATCTTCCATAGAATACAGGTTTAAATACATTTCTTTCTCAATTTTCCCCCCACCATTTATGGCGAGTACCTCTTTATTTTTACGTAAGCTTGAGGAGGATAACATATTATTGTAATTTAAGATTATCCTTCATATGAGTCCCTCGGAGTATGTTTAATGAACCCTAGGAAGGAGTGGTTCGGTCCCATATGGGCCTTTCAATGTTTGTTTTACGAGTCCAAAGAAAGAAAACTCGGGGGTTTTTCATGTCCAGAGAGTATGAAAATCACTTAAAGAGAACTCTCTCAGTTCTTTTTTCGTAAATTAATTTGATGAGACCGAAAAAGTGATAATCTATCGCCCATCAAATGTTTTCTTCAAATACTTTTACGAGCGTGAAAAGAACAAGGTCGCTCGACAATCTTTTCATGTTTAAAGAATCTGAAAATAGCTTAAAGGGAACTCCAGGGGGTTCCTTTTTTGTATAACCTTTACAAGTCTGAAAAAGTCATAAAATTATACTCAGTTACATTCTCACATATTTACGAGCATGAGAAAGAACAAAGACTAAGCTCAGTAACTTATTCTCATGTATTTACGAGCATTAGAAAGAACACAGACTAAGCTCGGGATTGTTTTCATTTTTACGGAAGCTTTAAAACAAAATAAAATTATGCTTGGGATAGATTTTATTTTTACACAAGCTTAAAAACTAAACAAAACTATGCTTGGACCTAGTTTCATTTTTACACAAGCTTGAACCAGAGGAAACTATGCTTGAGGTAGGTGGTGCCATTTTTATACAATCTTGAACCATAGAAAACTATGCTTGAACTTCCCAACACATTATTCAAGGATGGTTGGTACTTAGCCCCTAGCTTAAGAAGCTAGCAATTCAACTTCAGGATGAAATCTAGAGGCTGGAAGCATTTCCCCCCAATCTTCATCTCATCCAACTGTAAAGGTGAAGGAAATGAAGCTTCAAATACTAGACTTGACTCAAAGGGAAAGGGGGAAATTGTTTCATTTTTTAACGAGCTTGACACAGGAGAAGAACTATTCTCTTTAATCCAGGTTCAATCCCTAAACCTCTGTTTCATTTTTTAACGATCTTGACACTGAAACAAGAACTATGCTCGTAATGTCTATTTCATTTTTTAACGAGGTTGCTATAGAGATGCAAAAACTATCCTCACAACTAGTTTCATTTTTTAACAAGCTTGAAATTAGAAAACCATGCTCAAGGTTGGTTTCATTTTTTAACGACCTTGAAATCTGAAAAGCATGCTCATAGCTAGTTTCTTGATCACAGCTTCCAAGAGGATACTTCTCTGGAAGGACACCATGTCAAGGGAAAAAAATTGGTCATGGCCTCCAAGAGATCTTCATTTGATGGAAGAAACACACTCTGGAAGGCACACCTGTCGAGGGTCATGATAGTGGTAAGGAGGTCAGGCTCCAATATCCCTACCGAAGATATTACCATGTCAACTACTGGATCCAAGTCATAAGATATTGAGCATATAACGAGAGGCTCATTTGCATCGACAATTGAAGGCATGGGAGACAACACCACATAATTAACCTGTGGCGGGGGTGATATCGTTTGCATATAAGAACCATTTAGGGAGGTCATCCAGTCAGGACCAATGAATGAAAGTTGATCAATAGCCACAACTCTTCCATCGTGAGGTAAATATATCACACGAAAAAGAGTGGACACAAGAGATTTCATGGCATAGACATAATCCCGCCCAAGGAGTAAAGCGAAATCCAAGGGGTCTTGGACGACCATAACGTCAATAAAGACAGTTTTCTCACCCAAAGTTACAGGAAACTAAAGAAGTGTCCCTAAAGGTTGACTGGTTCTTCTATTAAAAGATAACAGATTATGCATAACCGGTGCAAGCTGAGGACAACCCAAAGCTTTCCAAGCAATAGAGGACAAAATACTAATGGATGCACCTTCATCTATCAACGTACGAGGAACGTCCCGACCACAAACCTGTACTGTAATATGGAAAGGAATGTGAGAGGGAAGATGAGGTCCAATTAGCACACCCCAATTAAAAAGGATGGCCTCATTACTTGGAGGAGGAATGCCCCCCAGCATGCTAGATTCTGTATCAACGAGAAAAACATGGGAAGTTTCAAGTTTACTCTTGAGCGGAAGAGTAGGATCGACCGATGACGAGATCAGATCGACCACTTGGGTTTCATTCTCCAAGGGGAGAATGGGTTCGACAGGTGGAAATGGATTGACCGCTTGGGTTTCACTTTCTAATGAGAGAGTGTGATCAACCAAGGATGGGATCGGATTAACCACTTTGTCAACTAGTTCAACTAAGGACATGACTAGATTGACTACATGATCAACCGGACTGACCGATGAATGGACCGAATTGATCATTCCATCAACTACAGGTGGGTCAAGATTAATCTTGCGATAAACAACTGGAATTTGGGGCTATGAAACAGTCATTTCTTCCAGCAATTTTAAAGGTTCGTCCATATGAGGGAAAAGGTGATTTTGATGACTCCCTCCACATAAGATACACGAGAACTTGACTCTACTTTTCTTCCTCCCAACAATATCTTGACTAGTTGACGGGATATCATCAATATGTTTAGAGGATGACGACATGGGTTGGCGAGGGTGTGTAGATCATGCTTCTATAACCTGGGATAGACCAGGGCAATCCTTAAGAAGATGGTTACCCTTACAAATCCTTCAAGCGTACTTGGGCTTACGGGTTGTTTGGGTGATCTTGGTATCATCAACACTCCCAGCATGATTATTAGTAACTGGTGGTTTTCCAACATGTTTAGCAGTGGTTGGAGGTTTAGACCCTTTCTTATTTTTCTTCTTCTTATTTTTTCTTTTCTTCTTATTCTTATCCACCGGGTTACTAGCTTCAGAGCTTTCACTCGATGAAGAAGATGAAATGGAAGAAGGCCTCACAAGTGAAGAAGACGAAGAAGATCTTACTGGTGAAGAAGGTGAATTATCAACATGAGGTTGATGTTCTTGGGGGGAACTTCTTACAACAGAAGCACTATCTGCATTCGAGATTACCTGAGTGGAAAACAACCATACTGGTAATCCAATTGTGAGACCTAGAAGGCTCAAAGTAGCGATGTGAGGAGGACCAATGTTTCCATAAGAAGGAAAAACAAAAGGTTCCCCTAGAAAAGGGGTTCCTTCATTGGTCATTCCGGGAACTGACACCATTAAATAAAGATCCAACCTAGACTATGCTAGGGATAACAAACAACACACACTAAAAATCTAGGAAGCAAATAAGAAAACAAAACTTTCTCACAATGAATACACTAGTTGGTGATGAAATCAAACATCACGGGATCAAAAGTAAGAAAGGGATGAGATTAAAGTTACGTTGACGACCTTCTTAATGGACTTACACCCTGGTGCAAGCTCCCACACATAATCGTGGGTATACCCTCCAAGGAGCTCGAGTGAGTTTGGCCAACGTCAATTCCAAGTACCGTGAAGACTTGCCCCTCCACATTCACCTTGTCTAAAGAACCTAAAGAGATAGGCCACTAAGGTTACCAATCACTACAGTGATGCCCGGGGAAACAATCAACAGTCCAATCCATGCGCAAAGGCAGGGTATCTAGCCCGAAATCAACACGAAAGGCTTCCACTCATCATTGTGGGTATACCTTCAAGCGACCCCCATAATACATGCAATCGCTACACCAAGACCAACAAAGAAAGGTGAGTAACTCCGCTAGTCTTAATGCGACCTCGTGATTGACCCTTGTGTTAGAAGGTCTTCCCAAGACAAAATGTAGAAATTGGATTTCACCGCTCCCTAACGCAAGATACTATTTTGTTTGCATCTTTGGAAAGTTATCTTTCACACCTATTCCAAATCCCTACAACTAATCTAATGTAGGTTTGCTACTAGAAAATATAAAAATTTCTAATAAATTTTTATAAGCACTTTATTTTAAGGTTGTTGTTACTCAAGAAGAAAATGGTGTGGACTAAATGATGTTTTGACCGACTCTAAACAATGCAAAAAAATGAGAATGTGAATATTTCATTTCAATGAAAGCTATACTACGAGAAGGAGAAAACCTTTATCATTCCCAGATGCATAATGTCCCAAAAATTTATTAACCTCATCAATATCAAGATTCTCAAGAAATGAGCAAAAGAGACTGTACACCAATACACGATTCTTGCCCCCCCAAAAAAACCATGCAATTTCTCAACTTCAAATGCAAATATGCCCCCAATATAATGTAAATCAAGAAATTAAATCTTTTTTGTTTCAAATATAGCTAAAATAAATAACAAATCTTTATAAAACAAATCAACCCAAACAAATTTTCTCTTTTAACACAAACTATTCAATAAAAGAAAAAGAAGTTTTTTCACTAAACAATTCTAAATAAAAACAATGCTTTGTAAATGAAAGACACTCAAAGCAATAGACCAAATCTTTCAAAAGCAAAGAAATCTAAAAGAAACTCAAAAATGGTCAAGCAGACATAAATAGACAAATACATGCTCCAAAAGTTCATCCCAGGTGATCAAAACAAAACTGGGCATCAGAAGACAAAAAGACCCAATCCAAAAAATTCTTTCAAAAAAGGTTGCAACCCAGCTATAGGGTACAGTGCGGAAATATGGGGTTTTCGCAGGCCAGATACGGGAAAGGTGCAGAAAGTACGCACTAGTCTAAACAGTAAAGGTGCAGTGACCAAAGGTTTCTGCAGGCTGCATATAGAATACAATGCGGAAATGCCTGTAAACAAAAGAAAATTGGAAAGAAGACAAAGAGTCTCAATGAACTTTCAGATCCAGAGATTCTGGATAGATCTCCCACAAACTCAGAGACCAGAACCCAAACAATCAAAGCAATAAAACAAGGTAAACTAGGAAAACAATACGCTTCCTGGTGAAGTCACCAATTTTGTTATCGGGCTAATTGTTAAGTGCGGACACAAATCAATCCCCCTAGCTTCACTGTGAAACTAGAACAAAACAAGATAGTACACTACTCTTTCCTTAGATTTCAATTATCAAATAAGAAATGGATATAGAACATACCTTTTAAATATTGAAGATCCGACTTCGCCAATGCAATCCAAGCTCCGTTGTAAGGCTCATGGAGAAATACTTGCAAAGGAACACAAACCAATGAAGACAAGAATAACAGAGTCTATTTGATATGAAACTGTGTATGTGATCAAGGAATCATACAATATAGACAAATAACATTCATATAGGAAAGAAAAGCATATCTTTATTAAAGAATGTGGAAGAAAGATGCAACCATATGCCTTGATGTCATCAGGTTTCGTCCAACAGTTCCTTGCTTTCCACACACTTCTTGCTCCAAGAATTTTGAGACCATGGATCTGATAGCTACTCACAATCTATCTTGACAAAGCAAATCTCCAAGCCAATATACAAGCTCCAAAAAATCCAAGCTAAAAAAAACCAAGCTCAATCCAACTAACTTTCTCCATGAGAGCGCCTCTCCTTTTATAAGTTGAAGAGGATAAGGTGAGGATGTTAGGATGATCCCACTAAATCATGAAAGTGAGTAAGATCCAAAACGTTCAAGGGCCACCTCACCATAGAAGCTTCTCCTTCTAGAAGCATCGAGAAGATGCTCATTTTTCCCACGTACAGGAATTTCCACACCCTAGCTATAGTGCAACCTACAGAAACTCCGCAACCTAGCTATAGAGAAAGGTGTGGAAATCAGGCATTTCTGCACGCTGGGTATAGTGCAGCCTGCGGAAATCCTCCTTAATAGGGTTTTTACAAAGGAAAATACAACTTATTCTCTCAGGGAAAGTTATTCTCCCTTA
Organism: Picea glauca; assembly: GCA_000966675.3. Taxonomy (NCBI): domain Eukaryota; kingdom Viridiplantae; phylum Streptophyta; class Pinopsida; order Pinales; family Pinaceae; genus Picea; species Picea glauca. Next base: position 168,317 of record JZKD02S0324065.1, on the reverse strand, counting down.
TTTCTTTAGGAATTCAAGCCACTGACCCCTCTAAAGGAAACATATAGGTTTACATCATTAACGGTCATAGGGATGATGAAAATAATGTGTAACAACTACTATTTTGGTTTCCAAACATTTCTTCTCTTCCATCTGACTTTTGTATGTTTCTTCAATTCTTCTGGATTATTCCAGCTGATATTTTAGACTTATGATGACATGTTGGGCTTCTTCAAAACTATCTTTAGAATTCTTCTTGACTAATTGTTCCTCAAGAGACTTGTTTTTCTTCCATTCTTTCATCAATTCATATAAAGCACCGATTAATTCTGCTTCAAGGTCTACTATGCCTTCTTCACAATATTCTTCTTCTAAATTTGTCTGACATGATGAGAATTTTTCTTCTTTTTATGTACCTACATATTTTTTAGCACTCTCTAGCTTTGTGATGGGAGATTCCTCAAAATAGAGATCATGTAGATTATCCCAAAGTTTTTTAGTTAATGAACATTTTCCAACTTTGTCTTTTACTGAATCGCATAATCCTTCCGAGATGAAATCCATTGTTATTTTCTTGTTTCTTTTCAATTCATTCTTGGATACAATCTTTGGTTTCTTTGTAGCAGTGTAACCTGTCACAACTAATTTCCAAATGTCAAATCTCTATGCTCCTAGAAATTTGTTCATCTTTATACTCCACAACTCATACTTCAGACCAATATGACTATCAAACTGTGGTATTCCATTCCTATACAATTTTTTTCTCTCCATGATCTACCTTCCAGTAGTTAAATTGCTTCCTGAAGGAACTTGTTTTGATACCAATTGTTGGAATACTAAGGGGGGGTGGGGGGCAACCATCAATTAGTATGAGCACTTTTACCACTTTTAACCACAATATATAAAATTCAATCTTATCAGCAATATATCATCAATGTATCATCTATGATTGCATTCAATATATCATGACAATATAAACATAAGCAACAACACATCAAATACACAATACACCATAGTTTACGTGGAAACCCAATTTAGAGAAAACCAAAGAATGATTTCTTATATATATCAAAGAATACATTCATTAGAATCAGCAACTTCCCATTTCTCTATCTACAAGTGGAAGGAGGCTATGACCCCCTATTTATAGGATCCAACCTTAAGGAAGCTACAAATCCTCTCTGGCTCCAACCAAAAGGAGGCTACAACCCCCTAATTCTCAGGATCCATTCTGAAGAAATCTCCAAATCCCTGTGTTCTTCGTTACCAATTGGAATGAGGCTACAACCCTATGATTCTCAAGCTCCAACCTAAAGTAAAATCCAACACCCTATGTTCTCTGGAACCAACTAGAAGGAGGCTATAACCCCCTTTCCTTTCCTTGTCCTGGTGCCCTGAAATATAAATGTAGACCAAATGTCACTACCACAATCACTGCCAATGTCACTGCCAATGTCATTGTCACTTCCATTGTCACTGTCACTACCACTGTCACATCAACCTGTAACCTATCAATCGATCATAGTATCCAACCTGTCACTGATCAATATGTCACTGATCAACCTGTCACTGTCACTGATACTCAACCAGATCCTCTCACATGGATCATATACCAGGGATACCTCTTAACTATATGTCCAACATCATCAACACATGCCTCTACCAAGCATGTACCAATATCACCAACATACCATCACAAGATATGTGTCTCAACCATGTACTAAAGCATGTACCAAACCATCAACCTATACCATACCAAGCATCAACCGTATACCACAACCTGTACCACAACAAGCGCATCAACCATGCACCAGCACCTGTACCATGTACCCCAACTATTAACCATGTACATCAACACCATACCAAATATCAATCTTGTTCCTACCATGTATCAACCATGTACATAAAAAATGCACATCAATGCTTGTACCATACCATGTACCAACAATGTATCTCAACCATATACCATATCACTCAATCATGCCATACACCATACAAAAAAACATAAGCCAAGTATCAGAGATGTTCTTCTAAACAATGTATCATACCATCACCAAGGTGTACCATGCACAATTACTACCATGACATGCCTCTAGCATGTACCAACACAAGAGTTACCTCAACCATGCACCAACATCATCCATAATTGTACCTCATGTAAGTGCCAACACCATGCATCTAAGATGTGCTTCATTCATGTGCCAATGTCTCAACACTATACCAACCATGCATCAAGTATGCACCATAACCATAACATGTAACTCTCAAATCAAACATATAATGGTACATATAACATGTATATGACCTTATGTATTAAATATCAGACAAATAGACCAACCTGAGCATCAACAACCTAGCACAAACATTCCTCTTCACTTATGTCTTTTCCTCACGAGACAAATATTACCTATGATGCAGCGCCTCATGTGACGATCCCTATGCAACCCACTCATTCGGGAGGATCTAGAGAACATCACAAAAGTTTCAGAAGTGTCCCATGAGGCTCAGGATGGCCTCGACAAATGAAAGAGGGAAAAAAATCAAAGTCCTCAAAGCTAAGAAAAATTGGCATCACCGCGAATAGCGCGTCACAAGATTTCCAACAGCATAAATATTTCATCAAACAGAATTACAGATCAAAATATATTTGCAGTCAAATTTTTGGTCAACCTAGCCCAATCGACAGAGATGAGTCAACATTTGCACTGCTGATGTCAACAACAGTAATAATGATGTCAGAATACGTATAGGGTACGTGGCACAGTCAAAGAGTGACATGTGTCCTAATGATGTCAGCATGACATTAGTATGGTGACATGGAAACACCATAGGATGCCACGTGTCACTCATTTTTGACATTTTTAGGTCGACATGTGGACCAATGAGAAAGTGCCAAGTGGTAATCTATATAGCCACATGGAAGGTGACATGGAAATCTGTATATCCATGTGGCATCAGTATAGGATGTGGTAGGCACAATAGCAGTGATGTCAGCATGACATCATCATGCTGACATGGCCCAATGACAACATGCCAAGTGGCATGTTTATTTGGCACTTTGGGCCGCCAAATGTGCCAGTGGAAATGTGACACATGGCACCCCTAGGTGATGTCATGTGGCACCATCCAGGAGACACCACGTGGTCCTCTCACACACTGACACATGGGCCATTAGTTGGATGACACGTGGCAACGACACATATGTAGGTGATTTTACCAAGTTCAGCAAATGGCTGGTAGCCACGTGGCCCAGTCATGGACTGCCATGTGGCAGCAGGAAAATGCCCAATGAGGGCCTGTAACTAAAATTACAAATTAAATTTGCGTTGGCCGGAAGACAACCCTTTTTTATGCCAAATTAAGTCGATCTACCAAGCTAGCCCCAGTTTGCCAAATATTGTGTCAGTTCCACTTGACTTGGTGGTATACTCCACCAAACCCGATCCATCAGACTAGTTGTTGTCCTGCTATATCCGATCAAATATGGCGGACTCCAAAATTTGGTATTTGGTTGAACAGAGTGCCAAAAAGGGAGGCCCGCGGTTTTGACCATGGGACCTCCCCAACCACAAGTTTTAAATTAGCATTCTCCAACCACGTGGGCCAACAACCATTTGGTAGACTCCACCCAACTTATTTTATAAAAAGTGTATTATTCCAATGCACGAGGGGAGGAGAGTGCACACCAGTCTGCCCAAGCCGTACCAGGCATGATTTTCAATGCAGAGTTCAGTGCATTAACTGTAGAGACTTGCATGTGGATCGAGGCAAAGGTCCAGAGAAGGCATGAAGGTGTCAGTGTCCAATGGAGATGATTTGACAGTCTATTTTGGGTAATTCGACGACGTGAATCCAATGGCAAGGTTTGTTTCGAAAGAAGAGACTCCGATCAGCAGGATAAATTATGGAAGAGCCAATGTAAGAATTCTTTTTGTTACGTTGTTTTCTCACTAAGTGTCGCAGCATAGTATTCTTGATACAAATCTAAAGGAGCATGGAGAGACTGTAGCAAGGCAGCAAGACCATCTTATTCCTTATATTTATTTCTTTCTTCTCTTCTTATACATAAAAAAATCAACTACATGTGAAAGAAAATTTGTGGCACTTGGATGATAAGTGTCCAATGAAGTGTTAGAATACTAAGGGGGGGGGGGTGAATCAGTATTACGCCTTCTTAACAATTAACCATTACTTTTTATATTTTATTGATCACCACAATAAATCAACAATGAATTGTATGCAAAATCAATTATATAAATATATTTAAAATGAATTACAAGGTTTTATAAAGAATAGTGAAGGACACCAATCCTTTTTAGAGCACCAACTCTAGGAGACACACTTCCCCTTCTTCAGGGCACCAACCCTAGGAAGCACCAACTCCCTCTTCTTGAGGGAACCAACCCTAGGAAGCACCAACTCCCTTGTATTTAGAGCAACAACCCTTGGAAGCTCGAACTCC
>JZKD02S0324065.1:136904-158968 GCA_000966675.3 Picea glauca | reverse complement strand
CGCTTCATCTCCTAGGGTTAGGTTTTTGGATGTATATGACTTTTGGCATTCTCATCTATTGTAAAAAGGCCTCTAGAGCCTCATTGTAATCATCTTCTCATGGATGCAAGTAGCAGCCACATATCTTCTCAGAGATAAGCTACCAACGCCTTAGCTAGTTTATTTACATTCTGTTTGTAAGCATATTTCAGTCATTTGTTCTTAATGAAATGAAGTCTTATTTCCGCTGCATCTCTGCGTTTATGTGTATTTATGTATTTCACTGTGTTCCTACATAAATCCGGATCACCTCCCTTCCATTCTCACTGCATAAGTATCTTCATCTTTCCTTTTTGGACTATATTTCTGCTTTTGATCTTCTGAACTGGACTGTAGAGACATTTTCTTCTCACCACTCTTTTTCATTTATATACTCTTCCAACTTGTGTGAGCTATGAAACATTGTGTCCCTTTGTTTGGACCATCTCACCTCTTCATTAAAAATAATCTCGTTTGTTTTTCTTTATTCAAATATTATCAAGAAGACTTTTCAATTTAATGAAAATGATTTTCATTAATCGATCACAGGTATGGATCGATTGCATTTAACTTAATTTCATGTCTCTGCAAATATTGCAGAAATCAAATTCTGTAGAGGCGCTTCCTTCAAACCATTTACATATGACCATAGGCGCATGACCACGGGCTTATTAATTTAAGCGTTGCATCTTCTTTCACCCTTTGTTTCTGTATTCCATACGACCATAGGTGGTGACCAAGCACTAAGCCAATCAATTTCTTGATCACTTATCAAAATCAGCGATCACTTTTGAATGTCACGATGATATTGACGGTTCTCATTTACTTCGAAACTTTAGCTATTCGTGGCTCCTAAATTCTAGAGTAGCAATTCCTCGGAGTGATTACCTATTGAATAAGTCACAAAGCGGTGGTGACCGCTTGCTGTCGGTTAACACCTCCACTTATTCTATCCTTCCACTATGATTGATCATCGTTTGAGAACACTCCCAAAGTAAATCAATGGTTAGTGTTGACTTCGTCCTTCGGTGCTTTGGGTGATTTCTCCTTCACAGTCCTTCAATATTCCGGAGTTCATTTTTCCGAAGTATATCAGACGGTTGGATTTTATTTTCACAATGAATGGTTCTCATTCATTTCGGAACTTCGGGACTTCGGGTATTTTCTGGTGGTGAAACTCCCAAAGTACAAACTCCCAGAGTGACGTAAATTGTTGACGTGGCACTGACTGAGTGGTTGCCACATGTCACTTAGATTCATGAATTACACATACCTGAAATGCCAACTGCACTTTTACACTTCTCATCATTTAATTGCACCACATGTCCTTGCTAATGTGGCACATGTTCTTCTCCTATATTTAACAGTTGTCCTAACTCCCAAAATGTATCTCAGATCGATGACTAAGAGTGACTTCAGAACTTCGGCCTTCGGGTGAACTCATATGTTCTGAATCCTTTTTTGTTGAAGTGGTCAGTGTCGAAGTTGACCACTAATGTATTTTCTAGATCTGATAGTCCTCATTTAACCCAAAAAGGATTAACTCAATCCAACAACTATCGGTAATTTCAGTATTTGGGATCTCAGGCCTTTTTCCTTGATTATACTATCCTTCTACGTTCCTTGATCCAATGGTTGGTATATTTCCCGAAGTGTTCCTTAGATCAGATGTCTTGCGTCTACTTTGGGACACTTTGTGGCTTACCCTATCTTTCCACTAAACTTGATCCAATGGTCGAGATACTTCCCGAAGTGTTCCTCAAATCGGATGACTCATGTCCACTTCGGGAATTCAGCCTTCAAGTAATCTTACTTGTTCTCAACCCTTTTCTACCGAAGTGGTCAACGTCGAAGTTGACCACTGCTACCTCGATGCACTCTAAATAGATAAATGGTCGAGGGGTTTTCCATATCTAACAATTGATGGGAGTTCGTGACTCTGGGGTTTTGACCTTGGTATTTTCTTATCCTATCCTTCCACTTTAATCGATATGATGATCCTGGATCGTCGAGGGGTCCCAACTAGCACGACGTTTAAAAATATCATCGAGTTCCACAATGGAAACTTCTCGTTGGTAGTGGAACTGATTCCAACCTTAGATCTATTGGTGGGTGACCATCGACGGTCAGTGTGGACTATGGAACCCTAAATTTCATGTGGTTTATCCCGTCGCCTAAACTACGCAATTGAAGTTATGTGATTTTTGGTGGATCAACCACAATCGTCGATATTTGAATCAATGAAATCTGACGGTCTAGACTAATTGTGGGATTGGAAATAACATGTAGTTTAATTCTCCCTTCACGCTCCGCAATCAATCCATGCCCTTGATCTACCGCTTGCGTATGCAATGGTCCTGGTTTGTCATGTGGGGATTTCAATCCTGATCACATTTCTGCAATGTGATTTCCCTTCTGAGCTTCATGTGCATCATCATCTGTTGACATCAATGACAATACATCAATGATAGTATTTCCAACAATCTCCCCCTTTAACATTGAGGGAAACACTCTAAATTCATACAAACTCCCCCTGTGATGATGTTTTCTTCTATGAAGTTACTCTCCCCCTTTGACATTAATGACGAAGGGTTGCTCCCCCTATCAATCTTATTGCTCTACTTCTAACTTCTCTTCCCCTTTGTTTCTAAAAATGGTAGTTCTTCCTAACAAGATCTCTCCCCCTATCATCTCTATAGGATGCCATATATACCACTATATACATCCTATTGCTTCCGCTGCAGATATTGTTGTTCTACTGGAACACTGAGCAACTAAAGCTTATACTTTTCAAATGACCTTTCGACCTGTCCATTGCTTCTCATCGATCTCTAACCAGATGTATCCATATTTATCCAAGATGCTTCTTTACTGTAGCCTACTCTTAAATTCATCCAATACACTTTATACGTTGTTTTCCACATGACTTGGCTTGCTAATAGAGTGCCATCTATTCAACTAGAAATCATCTAGTTATCCAACCAACTCAGGCACACATCGACCAACCCATACATATTTGAGATTTTCTCTCTCACAACCACTGTCTCTGAAATTTTAGTTTGGAGTCTGTTCATTTTTAGACTTGTACTCAGTCTATCATCACCTCACTGCTACAAAATTTTCCATTCATTCCATTTCTTGCTCACATGGTAACTTCCATTTAGGGTTTTGTTATAACCCTAAATTGCACCAGACATACTTACCTAGCATCAGGCCATCTCAGACTCCTTCTTTGCCCAAACACTAGTGAACAACTCTTCTTAAAAACCCTCTTTATAAAATCCCACGTTCCCTGCTCCATTACTGCACGCGTGTACACGCTAGCTACTCCAATATAGCCCACGTGTACCTACAAAAGCACAAAAAATGGAAAGTTGTTGATGGAAAACACAGTTTTGGGAAAGTGAAATAAAATTTTTGGCCATGCATGGACGGTCATTCGACCAAATACCTAGCCCTTTCTAGCTTATAAAAGAAGGGGTAGGGGTCCCATTTGAAAGGAGGAAAATCATAGTAAAGAGACTATACCCAATTGAGCATTCCCCTTGTCCCAACCTTTAGCCATCCTTGTGCAAAGAGAAGTATAGAGCAAAGCAGTTGGAGGATAGTTGAAGAGAAGCCCAGGACCAGGTTCATGGAGCAGTGGTCGGCTTCATCATTGTAAGTTGCTTTAGTGAAGTTAATAATAAAGAAGTACTTTTCCCATCCCACCATATGAGGTTTTCATTGTTTATTGTGTACACGTTGATTAAATATCTAACCCATTAATCTGTAGATCAAATGCATGTGGATTTCTTTGTTTGTCTTTTGTGAATGAAGGTCATCCTTGGGAGGAGAGTTGCAGTCAAAGAGAGACCAAGTGTAAAGAAGGATCGATATCAAACGCCAAAAATAAGGTATGTTCACTTGATCTTCTTAACTACATATTTGCTTAAGAATAATGGGGATTAGGTCCAGGATGATGGTAAAAAGTAGGAATCTTTAGGTATTTTTTGCATGCATGATTAAACCCTAAGTGCTAGTTCGTAGAGGGATTTCCCACTCACAACAGAATTGGTGACCATACTGGGGAACTCTAGGGTTTCTGGGAATATTTTTTCTTGGGTATTTTTAAAAACTAGTTTCATTCCTTGTTTTTAAAGTTTCTGCAAAAGTTTGAGCTAACAGAGATTATGGTCTTCCATACCAGTTATCTCTATTTCTTTGCTTGACTGCATTTTTTTTACGGGACCCACAGAGGTACATGCAGCCTGTATAAGGTCTGCATGCGTGTACCCATGCCCTACCTTCACACAGCCCGCGTGTACATACTACTTGAGGAAGTGTCAGTCACGTGTATGATTTCAGAAAATTTCGTTTAGGGAGGCAGTCATCCTCTCCCCTGTCAGAAGTAATCCTTCTCAGGGTTTTTTTGGAATTCATTCTAGTCTTTGTTGTTTGCAGTTTATAGCTTAGGGTCCACCAGTGGTTGAGAAAGTGGTCACGCTGATGTAGTCATCGGTTGATCCCACTCCTCATTTGGGGGCTGAGGTGCCTTTAGACCTTGTAGTCCCTCAACCTATTCAGCCATTGGTTGAGAAAGTGGTCATGCCGATGCAGTCATCGGTTGATCCCACTCCTCTTTTGGGGGATGAGGTGCCTTTAGACCATGTAGTCTCGCAGTCTATTCAACCATTGGTTGCAAAAGTGGTCATGTTGATGCAGTCATCGACTGATCCCACTCCTCTTTTGGGGGATGAGGTGCCTTTAGACCATGTAGTCTCGCAGCCTATTTAGCCATGGGTTGTGAAAGTGGTCATGCCGATGCAGTCACTGCCTGATCCCACTCCTATTTTGGGGGGGTGAGGTGCCTTTAGACCATGTAGTCTCGCAACCTATCCATCCATTGGTTGTGAAAGTGGTCATGCCGATGCAGTCATCAGATGATCCCACTCTTCTTTTAGGGAGTGACGTGTCTATCGACTAAGTTTTTAGCATTTTTGGTTCTGTATTTTCAGAACAAGGGGGCATTCCGCTCGCTCCGAGCACACCCCCTCCAAGCCCTAGGATGGTTTCCTTTGATTGGAATGACCTTATTGAGCCTCATCTTCCTTCCTCCACACCCTTTCAAATAAGGGTTGAAGTTAATTCAACAAACATTTATCAATGTATTGTGGATGAAGGAGCCTCTACAAGTATTTTATCCTCTTCAGTTTGGAGAGTCTTGGGTTCTCCCAAGCTTATGTCTGCTTCACATGAATTGTCGGCTTTTGACAAACGTCCTAGTGAATATTTGGGGGTTCTTCCTCAGTTGCCTATCTCGTTAGGTGGGAATATTATCCGTGTTGATGTTATAGTGGTGCAAGGCCCATTATATTTCAATATGCTTCTCGGGCGTGATTATGTATATGCTATGAATGCTATGGTATCTACGCTCTTCTGGGTGATGCACTTCCCTCACAAGGGAAGCATTGTCACTATTGACCAGTTGGCATTTGATAATCACCATCCTAATTCAGTGTTAGTTCAGGATGCCCCTTTATATGTTCCTAGTGTTCGTGTAGACTCCACCCCGCCACAGGTTAATTATGTGGCATCTTATCCTCGGTGTTCAATTGCTTATGAGAAGGAACCTGTGCAATCATGTTTTCCTTCTTGAGACTTGGAATCAACAATTGATCCATTGGTGTATCCAATGGGGGCATGGAATCCCTTGCTTCCCCCTCTTGGTCCAAGTGGGCTTGAGTATCCTTCTGAGTCTGATCTCGTTGTTAGTAGATCCTCAAGCCCCTGTGATCGTGATTCTTCGCTTATAGACTCTGTCAGTCCTAGTCAAAACCTCCATCGTCATATGGAGTATGGTCAGTTTACTTCACCCTTTGGGACTGTCGACCCTCGCTTTCTTGATTTCTCATATTTTGAATTTCCTTCGGATGAGGCTATCCTTGAAGCCATGACTACGGTTTCTATACCAAAGGAGGACTTACACCATGGTTTGTGTTTTCTTTCCTTTTGGGAGACTTCCCAAGTTGACTATCGAAGAGACTCTTGGTCTAAGCCTAGCAGTGGGCTCTACCTGAACTAGTTTCATACATGATTTGTAGCCCCCACATGTCTTCTTTTAAGCCCTTTTTAGACCCTCTAAACATGAAAATATTGTCGAGCGATCTTGTGGCCTTTCATGCTCATTAAACTGAAATATGAAGTCACGTCTATCCGATGGTAGTTTACCCATTTTTCGGTCTGGATGGTCAACTGTACAAACAAAGGTATACTATAGAGGTCTTGGATCTCTAGAAGAGTACCCTCAGGTATAATTTTAACCCTTTTTTAGGCCTGAGGGACTAAATTTACGAAAAAGGAACCCCCACGGAGTCCATAGTTAAGCTATTTTTAGACTCCCTAAAATTGAAAAGATCGTCAAGTGACCTTATTCTTCCACACTCGTTAAAATCGTCCAGAAGAACATTCCTGACGAAGTCCATAGTTAAGATTTTTTCAGACTCCTTAAAAATGAAAAAATCGTTGAGTGATCTTGTCTCTATCACACTCGTTAAAATGGTTTTGAATAGACGCCTGGTCGGTGCTAGTTTACCCCTTTTTTCGAACCGACTAGACTATCTTCGAAAAAGGTACCCCAGCGGAGTCTCCTTTTACATTTTTTCAGACTCTCTAAATATGAAAAACCCCCGAGCTTACCTTCTCTGGGCTCGTAAAAATTATATTGAAGGATGTTACAATTGTGTGTTTTGTTAACCGCATTTTCATACATGCGTATTTGGTCTAAATGTTGGCTCCATTTTTCTCTCAACTGAACCATCTGAAGCATGCCTTATACGCAAGCCCTGTAGCACTTTGCCTCTGCGTCTTGACACCTTTGGCCCCAGGAGGGATTTTTCCCAAGTGTCCTTAATTTGAACATCAGTCTTGTCCTTGCACCTTGAACTCGTATGTTTGCAACACTCATTCCTCCTTTGTAATGTGATATTATTTTATTCTTTTTCCAAACTTATTGAAAAAAGACAAAAAAAAAAAAAAAAAATCAAATATACCCCAAAAAGAGGAGGGAAAAAGTATTTTCTTTGTATTTGCAGCACAATGAGTCACCCTTGGATAAAGCACATCCTTTTGTTTGTTCGTCAAGCCCTAGGATTTAATATGACCTTAGGAAACTGTTCCCTCTACATTAAGTTGTGTCCTCCTCCATTTGGTTATTCTTCCAAACATATGGAGAGTTTGTGTTGTTTCCTGCCTCGTGAAATTATGTTAATTCCATGCTGCCTGAGTCTCATCATTTGGCATGCTATTCTCCAAGGGAATTTTTTCCAAGCCTGAGTCTTCCCCTCTGCAGTTTGTCTCTTTCCCTCATGCCCAGCCATCCCAAAATTCCAATCAAGTCTTTGTTCGAAATCAATGAAGCTTTTAGTCTGATCATCAAGATTCTCTAGTCCATGACTGACGAGCCGTCGAAGACCTCCGAGTAGTGAATTTGTACACTCATATTACACTCCTAACCGACTTTTGAATATTTTGAAGTTGTTGCTCGAGCTCTAAAGACCTCATCTCCAGCCATCAGGCCTTATCAACTTCTAGAAGATGGATACTTTTTTTTTTTTTGTTAATTTTTGCGGGACCTGTTGGCTACGCGATTAACCTGTGGCTTGAGAAACCGCGACTCAGAGGCATCTAAGCCGTCAAAATCACCCGGGGATCGCACCCGAACTGAGCCACACCAACCCTTAACATGGTTGGATTTTTTGTCCCTGCAGGTTTCGAACCGGTGACTTTAACATCACGGAGTGGCTTAACAACACACTCCATCACCGACTGTCCTACACCTCGGGGACTAGAAGATGGATACTATACATGTATATCTTTTTTATTTTGAGATGTAGATCCATTGTGTATTGCTCGTGGATACACTTTATATAGTTATATGACATGGATCTACAGTCTATTTGATTTGTATCCATGATTTTATTTCATCCTGAGCATGGGTATGCCCGCCTCGATGAGACAATTGTTATTTTGCAGATGGAACCTCCCGATTTCTGGTCCTTGGGCTCACTTGTTTGGAACGTTGGTGAAGATTGATAATGTATTTCTACCATCAGATTATCTTCTGACCTCACACATTAGGGCGCATCTGTTATAACCCTAAATTGCACCAGACATACTTACCTGGCATCAGGCCATCTTAGACTCCTTCTTTTCCCAAACACTACTGAACAACTCTTCTTGAAAACCCTCTTTATAAAGTCCCACGTACCCTGCTCCATTACTGCATGCGTGTACATGCTAGCTATTCCAATACATCCCACGTGTACCTACAAAAGCACGAAAAATGGAAAGTTGTTGAAGGAACAAACAGTTTTGGGCAAGTGAATTAAACCTTTCGGTCATGCATGGTCGATCATTCGACCAAATACCTAGCCCTTTCTAGCCTATAAAAGAAGGGGTAGGGGTCCCATTTGAAAGGAGGAAAATCATAGTAAAGAGACTATACCCAATTGAGCATTCCCCTTGTCCCAAACTTTATCCATCCTTGTGCAAAGAGAAGTATAGAGAAAAGCAGTTGGAGGACAGTTGAAGAGGAGCCCAGGACCAGGTTCATGGAGCAGTGGTCGGCTTCATCATTATAAGTTGCTTTAGTGAAGTTAATAATAAAGAAGCACTTTTCCCATCCCACCATATGAGGTTTTCATTGTTTATTGTGTACACGTTGATTAAATCTCTAACCCATTAATCTGTAAATCAAATGAATGTGGAGTTCTTTGTTTGTCTTTTGTGAATGAAGGTCATCCTTGGGAGGAGAGTTGCAGTCAAAGAGCGACCAAGCGTGAAGAGGTATCGATATCAAACGTCGGAAATAAGGTATGTTCACTTGATCTTCTTAACTACGTATTTGCTTAAGAATAATGGGGATTAGGTCCGGGATGACGGTAAAAACTAGGAATCTTTAGGTCTTTTTTTCATGCATGATAAAACCCTAAGTGCTAGTCCGTAGAGGGATTTACCACTCACAACAGGTTTGTCCACTTATAACCATTCTAAGGCCAATACATAACCTACACTATTTCTGGGCAGATAAAGACCTGCAATAAACTATGTCAGATCCTGCATAGAGTTATATCATCAAACCATGATGTTTTCGATGATCCTATTCATTTTTATGTATTAAAATAGGATTGAAAATTTTCTGAGACAATCATCACTCAATCATTTTGGTTGTTCTACTGTTGAAGATTTTTTTGAGGGGTCCTAAATCCATTTAACTCAACAGTAGGAACCAAACCTGCCACCGAGGCCCAATTAGACTATGTAGCATTTAATGGTGGAATGGTTCTCCAGATCTTGTGATCCGACCAATTAATCGATGGCCTTTACGTAGTGATTGACAGGATGTCTTCTTGTGAAAGCTCCTCCTTCAGTTTGAATGTTCACTTTTTGTAGTTTCTCTTATCGGTGGGACCGATACAAGATAAATGTTGGTATAAACCAGTTGGGTAACAAAGGGAAATGCTTAACTACCGAAGAAGGTTGATCTTGGGATAACCCTTGTGCTCAAGCATGTAGACAATGATTCTTAGTCCTATGACAATCCTAGTACTAATATGTTAACCTGTTGGTGTTCCAATCATTGAGTGAGATACAATTATCAGAAGAAAATATACATGTAATAAATGATGGCAAGAAAAATAGTTTCCTTAGCTCTAATCATTGATCACACATTAACACAATGATTTACTTTTCATCATTAGAGACAAGAACTATAAAAATATTGAATTAGATAACTTATCAACAAATTCAGAGGTTCTTACTCATTATAGCATCCATTCATGAGATAAAATAAAAAATAATTCTTCTTCAGATCCAATCACACACGCTTTTGATGAAAAATGAACATAAACTTGTCTTTGGTCCTAAACATGACTTCTCAATTAAGGTAGCTCTGAAATAGTTCTTTACAACTCCAAAAATTAGGGTCTTTGCAAAAACCATCAACCTCTTCAAACATGTTGATCCTCTTATTTATAACATATTATTAACTAAAAATAATTATCAAAATCAAAATCTAAGTAAAACAAAACATCGCCACATAGCGCTTTCATCTCTCATTCTTCTAAGAGTCATCAAATGGTTTCTCTTGAGTGGATGACTCTTCTCGTAATCTGACCATTTGAAGAAGAGATCCTCGCATGTGTTGGCATACAAGAATCTGTGTTGGTCCATCGAGGCCGAAAGGATCTCCTTTATCTCCATTGCACGTGCCTGATACTTGACTACTCTAGCACTTAACTGTTGTAACATTGTCTAAGCCTTGATCGAGTGCTCCATGAACTGTTGTACTTGACCTGGCTCCATGTTTGCCACCTTTTCTATCTCTGCATTCCACGATGAGTCTTGTTCGACATGTAGTTTGACTATGTCATGCAAGTCGACAAAGTCATTAGGTGTGCCAAATTCTAGAAGGCTGATGTATCACATCGCCCGATTGATCTTGGTCCAACTCTTTTCACACTTGGCCCATTTATCTTGGATATCCTAATGATTCTCTTGGGCCATTTTCACTCAGTATTCAACCAAATTCTTTATGCAGTCGATGTTGGTATCCCTTTGTACTCGAATGTCATGCTCTTCGGTGTCTTGTCCCTATTGAACCGCACTGATGTAATTGATCCTTTCCACTTCTTGGTGTAATTTCTAATACCATCTTTCCATATTCTTGCACATCGTCAGTGCCATGAGGGTGTCTTCTTGGAAATCGGCTATCCTTGCATTGAAAAGGTGCTGCTCATTCGTAAATTTATTGTAGGCATCATGAATTTCACTTATCAAGAACACAGTGGCCTGTGTGGAGTACTTATAATATTTTACCAAATGGCGTAGATTCTCTAACTCCTTCAGTGCAGCGAAAAACTCCTCTTCATCCTTCGTCGCTCTATCTAGGGTTGCATCTGTGAGTTCCATCCCTATGCCGATAAGCTCAGACATCTTTGCATGCTCTGTGCTAATCAATTTTTCCTCTGTGGTGATGAGGATGGAGTTGTCCAGAGTAAGCCTTCTCTTCTTGGTGGTTCTCTTCATGATGGATTTCCTCTTTCAGTCGTAGGTGATAGCTTGTATATCGGCAACCTCATCCACGGGTTCGGGGATTTGTTTCTCTCCCCAAGTAAGCAATTTCCTAAGCTCCCGATGGTGTAAATCTATTCAAGGTTGGGTTCTTGAACCTCTTCTGTGTGTTCCAAAATTTTGGCCTCTAGTTGTTTCTCATCGAGAGGTAAAGTACCGGCCAAAATTGATTCATCAGGGGCATGCTCGATACTTACTTGATAATCGGTCGTTGAGATGTTGGTTTCTTGTTGTGGAATTTCTTATTCTTGTTCACCCGACCCTAGCTCATCCTTCGTGATGTCCACTTGGGTCTCTAGTGCATCGAGTAGCTCAGTGTCTAAGACACTTTCAACCTCCTAGTCACTCTATGGAAGGCTTTGAATTTGAGCATCGGGAGCTGGGGAAGATGTTTTTTCGGGTTCCTTTTCCTCTATTATCTGTACTGGAGTTACCAAGGAAACCTTCGAAATATTCTCATCATCATAGATCATTATTAAGTTGTGTAAGGGGTTTGGTGCACTTTCTCTCCCTAATGTCCTCACTATCTTTGGATGAGCTGAAACCTCCCCTAGTGATCTAGAATGTGGTGTTGAAACTTCAAGGTTATCTAACCCGGTGATCTCTTCAATTTGTATTGGCTCTGCGTCATTTAGACCTACCTGAATTTTTCTTGGGTTGTCAACAGGGACCCTTTTCATTTCTACAAGTTTCGAGTCATTCTGCAACTGATCAATTACTCTTTGTGCCTATTCCATTAGGAGCAATCCCCTTGCCTGTGCCTTCAGTGTCATAGACAATCCTCTGTTTTGCACCTATGTTGCCTCTGTCGCTCTGATTTCTTCCCTGGCTCTGAGGGCCTCTTGAACCAACTGCTCCATTTTTACCACATGTTCATCCATGCTCATGGCCTTGAACCTGGTAATTTTCGGGTCGACCATCCTTTGCAGCACCTCATCCCAGTAATGGAAATTCTCTGTGAAGACTTCATCTTCGAACTTGTCATGAGCATACGGCTAGTCGGACAAAACTTGTGAAGCATGTATCAAGACCAGGCCCTTTGGATCGTGCTTGCAGAATCGACCTATCGGAAATCTAAATTCGAATTGGCTCAACCCTTCTTGTTTGGCTCGAGTGGTATCCTTTACCAAATAGAACCCTACATGGAAACCATAGGGTATGAAAGCTCATTTCTTGTCTTTGACCAGGGTGGCCTTGTAGCCTTACAAGATGGTCTGATAACATATTTCTCCTACGAAAATCTGGTCTGGGACATGAGATATTAGGAAATGTGGTGCTTCGGTAGCCTCGACCACCCTGATGTAGGTGGCGCGCTCGTCCAAATACCAATGGCCTACCTTGGATATCATTTTCTTGGTTGTTACCGATATCCTTGGGCATTCCTTCTTAAAAAGAATAAAATAAATTTACACGATGAATTCATCATAGATGATGGAGTAATATTTCTTATACCTGTTTTCCCATAGCACATTGAAGTAGATGTGGATCGGGATCTTTGCAACATGCTAGCTCAGATTCATGCCGATGAAGATGTTCCTAGTGCACATGACATCGAGCAGGTATGAATCCATGTAAAAAGTTGGTGCTTCCCCTTCCTTCGACGTCTAAGCCTGTTGCACAGAGATGCTTAGTTGCTTGGAGATTATTGCTCCTCAGTTGAAGTTGCACCTGACGATCACAACTTTGTATGCCAAAGGCATCTATGCCTCCGAAAAGTTGGAGCAATATTTCTCTCTGTATAACCAACAGATGAGATCCATCAAATAGATGTATGGCTCCCTCAAGTTAATTGTCCCATACTAGCCAATTCTCTGGTTGGTAAACTTCTTGTCCTCCCTCCACCATGAGGCCATCACCCAGCTGGTGTCGTGGAGTTTGTAGAACTTCACCATGAAGTCTGTTTTTAGTCGCTCCTCTGGGTCTCTGAGTTTGTAATATTTTTGAACTTATACCGGGAGGAAACTCCGACACACCTGCCATTTTCATCATTGATTAAACATTTATTTGTGTCTGTGTGATCGATGAACCACTTCAGGATCTATATGCAGGGAAATATGGGGGTTATGCTTTCCACCATGTGTAGATACGACCGTCGGATGTTCAGGAACACCTGGTCGTCGAGTGCCCTCATGTCTGAATCACTGTATGGGACATATTCTGGGTATTCTTCTTGTTTGATCCTGTTAAATATATCTCCCCACTGTGGGAGAACCATCTTGGACCCGATGCTTGCCTTTCTATTGCCAAAGGTCAGAAGTTGGATGAAAACCTTCTTCGTTTTTTTCTTGACGATAGGCTCCGACCTAGGGACGTATTCCAATTACCTAATGATCCCTGGAGAAGAGCCTTTGCCTGTCTCTGGTTATTTTATCTTTGGTGCTCTCAGTGAGTGGTTGGTGGTTGGATTTCTCAGTGGCATTGTTCCTGCAACTTAAGCAAAATTTCAGAGACTATGTAAAAACTAGATAATAACATATAAATTATAGACAACGAATTTACAAACCTGGATAGATACCTATTAATCTTGCTAAAACCTGGTTATTTTGATAATCATGGGATCAATATAGCCTTCGAGTTGATCGTCTAGCTCCTTCAGACGCTCTAGAATTATCTTGCGCACATAATGAATTTTTTCACAACGGTTCAAGAGATTTTAAACAAGAAAGATCTTACCATGTCGCATCAGCCATTCAATTCGGGTTATGAGTGAAAATTCAATAAATCTATCGCTGAATCTCTAGAACATAAATTCATCGACAATGGAGGCGTGGGTGGTGATGTGGTCTATCGGTGATTTTAAAAGGTTGTTTTTATTGGTGCACGAGGTAGCAACTAATGTAGTATCGGGTATTAATTATCTCCTTAAATTCTCAAAATTTGATCGTATCTAATGCTAAAACAACTCGTTGTGTTGCTCCGTCAGTGGGTGGATCGGGGATCGGGGTTGTGCTACGAATGTTTTAGTTGATATCATCCTGTGAAAGTATTTGACACCGATCGATCTAACCATACAATGCTAATATGGTGATGTTGACTCGTAGGTGTGATTCGGACATAGGGAACCAAGAATGACTCAGGACAGAACTAGACCATACGACCCTCCTACCTGGTAAAGAAACGTGGCGTTGGAGACAAGTGACTTAATTCAATTGTATTAATCAAATTCGGGACTCTCCTTAAGTTATTCATTATAAAACAAACCTTATCTTGTTGATGCCGAAAAAGTGTCCAGGATCGACGATCGACGATAAACCTATCAAAGCGCTTTCGGATCGGCTTCCTTGAAAAAGTCTCGATGTCGAAAACGCATTGGGGATTGGCAATTGGGGATAAATTTTATCGTGGTCAAAATGTTTGTTGTGATCCTTCTAGGTTTTCCCCAATTTCGATAAAGCACATCAAGCATCGTCTATCAGTGATATCTTTTCGTTCTTCGTTAATGTTTGTCCTCCCCATATTTTACCGATGCCGAAGGGGAATCAACTATTGACGATATCTTTATGAGAAAAACTTAGCACAAACCAAAACTTCCTTCTGTCGATGCTGATGGAGATCAACACTCGACAAATGTGGTTTTCTGAGTAGTTCATTTTTATTCTCTAAATCCCTTCTGATGTCGAACCTAAGTGCGTTGGGTGAAGTGTTTGGTTGTTGATTCTTTATTCAGGTGTTAAGGTCCTTTTAGCCATGGGGTTTCATAAGTTCAAGAAAACCTGAATAGGTGATGAGAGTCTTGAAAATAAGAAAATACAAAACATTTACCAAAATTAAATCGAATTAGACAGTGCAAAAGATCAAGTGGTACCCAAAAGTAAAAAAGTTGATAAAGGATTTTTGGGGTGTGTTGAGTTCTCAACAAATGGTGACTTACTGGGTGAAAGCAAAATCTCTGTTCCTATCTAAGGCTCAGCTGATGCAAAATTTGGTTAAGAAGTTAACTAGTTTTTTATCATAGCCTCTTTTATCCTTGCATTTGAAATTCCTTGGTTGATGCATCTGAGTCTGCCTATGGGGTTTCAACCTTTATTCCTCCTTCGTTTCACGTAACCCTGACTCACGCCTTCTTTGACAAGAGTCAAGTAAACCACGCACTGGCACCAAGCCTTTTAGTTATCATCGTTCACTTTCTATGGTGTTGCTTCGCTGCCAGCGAGCATCCATAGCCCCGACATAGTCACCTCGACGTCACAGACCTTGCTCCGCTGCTAGTGAGCGTCCATAGCCCTGACAGAGTTATCTACATACCCTCTCCTACTTTTCACTCATTTGATATAATTTATTTTATTTTGACCGAATTCCTTGAGAAAGTGGGAGAGGAGGACATCTATTATTTGCAAAATGAGATGGTTAAGGTGAATTTTTTGCTAGCTCTGTCTTGAGGTACATGTAGTCCTTTCCAGCTTATCACCTTTCCCTTAAGGTTTTACCAGACCACTAGGCATCCATTTCATCACTTTGCCAAGGTTATTCATCTACACATATTAGATAGATAACTCCTTTAAAACAATCGTAGGTCTCCCAGTGCTTCTTTTGTTGTACGTAAGCGATGAGTTAGGAATGGAGTTCATCATATCGCATGAATTGAGATCAACCAATGTCTTGCTAAACAAAATATTCAAAAGCGCAACAATGTTATAGCAAGAAAAAAAAACAAAAATGCACTCCGCAATCAACCTACCTAAAAAAAAAACATCATGAAAACACACACACATTATTATTTTTAATGAAAATATTGTTTTAGGGCTTGGCCATATACCAGGAGGGTGTCAGGATCCCCCCTTAGAATTTGCAACTGATACATGCCTATCCCAATTTTCTCGGCTACATGAAAGGGTCTAAGCCATAGATTCTAAAACTTTGAATGTTTTCCATTTAGCTCATTTGTTATTTCCCATTTTAGGACTAAGTCTCCTACTTCAAAATTCTTCTCTTTGGCCTTATGCTTATCAAACCACCTTTTGACTATTTGTTGATGAGCTATCAAATTCGATTTTTCTTTCTCCCTCTCTTCTTCCAGCATGAGGAGGGTATCAATTCTTTGTTGTATAATTGATGAGGGTTGTCCTCTAGAATCCTGAGCAAGATAAAGAGATGGAATATATAGCCAGTTCAGGAGAATGGATTCCTGTCTGTATACCAGAAAGAATGGGGAATTCCCTATAGCTTCATTGGGTGCTATTCTATCATCCCATAAGGAATTATGAAGTGAAATATTCTAGTTCCTCTGGTTGTCTGCAACTGTTTTATTTAATATCCTCACTAGGTTCTTATTGGTTAACTCTGCCACTCTGTTCCCCTGTGGATAGTAGTTTGTAGAGTATCTGATTATGATTACTCTGTCTAGAGAAAAATCTGTTTATAGGGTGGAAGAAAAGTAAGTGACATTATAAAAAACAAGGACATAAAGAATACCAAACATCGTAATCAGTTGTTGTTCTATGAATTGGATCACCACCTTTTCGTTTACATGAGTCAGAGGGATGGCATCTACCCATTTCGTGAAATAGTCTGTGGCAGTCAATATGTATCTATGTTGTTTTGAATAACTCGGTGTAATTTCTCCTATAATATCTAACCCCCATTGCTTGAATGGCCTGGAAATGACCACATGTTGGAGTGGGACAACTTCTCTCTTTTCCCTCCCCGTGCTTATTTGAAAATTTTTACAGTTTTTAACGTATGTGTGAGCATCTCTGAACAGAGTAGGCCAATAATAGCCAACTCTCAGTATTTTGTGAGTAGTGGTGTTTCCTGCGAAATGTCCACCTGCAGGACCATCATGGAGCTCCTTCAGAACCTTGTATGCATCTTTGCGTCCGATACATCTTAAAAGTACCCCATCATAATTAACACAGAAGAGTATCGAATTTATGAGGTGATATTGTGTTGATTTTAACCTGAGGGCTCTCCTTTCCTTAGGATTTAGGTTTTCTTAGCAAGTCCCATGATGCAGGAGATAAGTTAATTTCTCATACCAAGACTCTTTCCCTGGGGAGACATATGAATATTCACCACACCATAATGTCAATTCATTCTCCCATCCGGGGTCTTCATTTACTTGGTCCTGGGCTTCAACTGTCAGTTTTCATAATCCTTGTCCCTTAACCAGTTTAGTAGGTTTTATATCTACATCAAATTCTTGGACTACTTCCATACAGTTTCCTCTACTTTCCCCCATCTCATGTTGAGCGAATGGGGATTAGACTGCAGGGTGAGGCATGATGACTTTGGTATGGTTCTTTAGGATGTAATATCTTAAGTGTTTCACTGCCTTGTATACTACATAAGCCTGCTTGTCTATAGCAGGGTAATTTAGTTCGGCCCCTTGGAGATTAATGCTCATAAATGAGACCATGGCCTTGTTGTTGTCATCATCCTTCTGACTCAATACTGCATCTAACAATTGGTCGAAGGCAAAAGTGTAGAGGAAGAAATATTTTCTAAAGTCAAGACTTCACAACACCAAGGCTTGAGATATTGCAGCCTTAATATTGTTGAAAGCACTTTTTCGTTCATCATCCCACTTAAATTCAACATATTTGCAAATCATTTTTTGTAAGGGTTTGATAGTTTCAGCGAAATCGGGGGTGAATTTCCTTACAAAATTGATTTTCCCAAAGAAAGATTGCATAGCCTTTTTGTTGTGGGGTAATGGAAGTTGGGCTATAGCTCTAATCCGTTCTGGATCTATGTGAATTCTTGCATGAGATATAATATGACCGAGCAATTTACCTTCCTCGACACCAAAGATAGTTTTCTTAGGGTTTAAGGATATACCTTATTTCCCACCTTTCAAAAATATGGGTTAAGTGTTGGATGTGATCTTCTCTGTTCTTTGAATACACAGTCACACCATCCCAATAGACTACTACACATTTGTTGATTACTCCCCGAAACTCTACGTCCATGGTCCTCTTGAAGGTTTCCCCTGCATTGATTAACCCAAAGGGCATGCATTTATAAGTGAAGGTTCCCCACTTGGTTCGGAAGCTAGTCTTCAAATGGTCTTCCTCTAAAACTAGAACTTGGTGGTAACCTAAAAAACCATCTAGTGGGGAGAAAATATCATAGCTTGACATGGTAAGCAAGATTTGTTCCATTGGTGGGACTGGGTAGTTGTCCTTTTCTGAAGCTCTGTTGAGGTTTCTGAAATCTACACACAGGTGGATCTGTTATAACCCTAAATTGCACCACACATGCTTACCTGGCATCAGGCCAACTCATATCCTTTCCTTGCCAAGGCCATGCTGAATAAACTCTTGAAAAACCTCTTAAATCAAGTAACCCATGACCTAACCCATTACTGGGCGCGTTGGAATGTTGGCAAGCCTTCTATTGCATGCGTTGGAACGCTAGCTGGCCCACTACAGCCCAAGTTTACCTAACAAAGAACAAAAACAGGAAATTTGCCGACGGAACGAAAAGCTTTGGGTCAGTTAACTGGAACTCCCAACCATGCATGGTCGAGAGTTCACCCAAAACCCTAGCTCCTTCTAGCCTATAAAAGAAGGGGTAGGGGTACTATTTGGAGGAGGAAAATCATAGCAAAGAAACTCTGCCCAATTGCCGAATCCGTTTTGTCCCAACCCTTTAGCCTTTCCTCAAGATTTAGGAGAATTCAAGCAAAGCAGTTGGAGGACAAAGAAGAGGAGGAGCCCAGGATTAGGATCAAGGAACGGTGGCCGATCTCTATTATTATTGTAAGTTGATTCATCTTGAGATTAATAAAGAATACTTTTCCCATCCCAATGCCCGAATTTTATATGTTTTGTTCGATTTATGCTTAATCTCTAACCCTCTAGTAGAGCAATAGCATGCATGCATAGTGTTTTGTCTTGATTGTAGGACCGTCTTTGGAAGGAGCAGCAGAATCAATGGGATAAAGCGCAACGGAGGATCTACACCAAACGTCGATAAAAAGGTTAGTAGGTTCTTTCCATGTTTGCATGTGAAAAAGGGTTTTAGGTTTGGGGTAGAAGGTTAAAAGTAATTTCTTAAGGGTCATGATCTGCATGCAAGTTTAAGCCCTAGCTTGTTAGTCCGTAGGGTATTATTTCCCAACAACAAAATTGGCGACTCCACTAGGGATATTACTCTTAGGGTTTCTGGATTTCATTGAGGTTTTTGGGTAGTTCAAGGAATTATATTTTTTGCTTCTTTGTTTGTCTGTTTTCTGTTAGGTCAGAGCTAGCAGGGAACCTGGTTCTTAATACCAACTTTTCCTTGAATGTGCTTGACATTTATTATCGGGACACACAGAGGTACACACGGCCTGCAGAAGGCCTGCACGCATGTAAACCGTGCCCTAACCTTCTGTAGCCCGTGTTTGAACGCTTTCTGCAGAGGTTTCAGTAGCGTGTAGGACTCAGAAAGCTTGAGAGGCAGTCCCCTCTTCCTTGTCAGAAGTTTACCTTCTCAGGGGGCTTTCTAGATCCTGTCTGGGTCTTGCTGGTTCACTGTCTTGTTTTCAGTCTGCTTTATCGTGTTTGATTTTGCATTTATTTTCTCGTTTTATGTTGAAGAAGAAGCATCCAAGCCTTTAAGAGACCCTGGTTGTCAATATCAGGGGCCTTTTTCAGGTCTGGGCTGCCTATGTTTTGTTTTGTCTTATCTTTTATACAGACCCGCGGCCTATTAAATTTTAGCCCACGGGTACCCGCGTGCTGTTATAGCTTAGCACACATTTGCACGCATGTTGTTTCAGTGACAGTCGCGGGCTTGATTGGTTGCTTTTCAGCCTGGGTGGGGCAGTCATCCCCTCCTATGGTGAGAGGTTGGGGTTTGAGTCTGGGGCTACACAGTCAGCAGGTTAGGGCCTCTTATCCTTAGCCGGTGTTTTTATTAGTTGATGTTTTAATAGGAAAGACAAAAGAGAAAAAAAAAATTATGGTTTTTAGACAAGTGTCAGAATCGGTGCTTTCTTGATTGATTTTTCGCGTCTTTGCTCTGATTCTTTGCGATTTACGCTTTAAGCTAGAATTTTATTTTTGTTTTCTTGGTTTTGTGCTTGTCGGCATTTTCCCTTTGTTGCGTCTTTTTGCAATTAAATAAAAAAAAAAAATTCTCTTGTTTCATTTTCTTCTTAGTTTGAAGATTGTGTTGTTGCATCAATAGCTAGGAAGAAGTCTTTTTCATAAGTTTTGCAGTGCATTTAGCATATAAGTAGCTCGCAGATTGAGCGAAATTCCTTGATGTCTTTCTGCATGAAATATTAGAAAATTCCAAAAGAAAAGAAGTCTTTCTTGATTGAAAAGTTGTTGGTTTTGCATTTTTTGTAAAAGTTTTTGTTTCCAAGCATTTCTTGTTCATTTTGATTTGAGTCTTTATACACCATCAGTTTCACCTTCATACCTTGTGACGTAAAAAATCTCATTAAAAGCAACGCTAATTAAAAACTATTAGACTTTTTGTTTGTAGGGTTCATACACTAGCTCATGACTAGGGCTTTGGAATAGGTTGGAGAGTAAATTCTCCAAAGCCACTCAAACCAAACATTGGAGTCTGTCAATAGGGAGTCTAGAAGTCCAGTTACAGAAATTTATCTGGGACCCCCCTCTAACACAGGGGTTAAACACGAGGTCGTGTAAAGAAAGGTAGCGGAGATAACCCCTCCAAAGATGGACTGAGCGTAGTGGAGAACACATATCGAGGATTTGTTGATGGATTTCGTCGTTTGCATTTGCCACAGAGCTTTGTGGGTCTCAAATCCGTTCGAGGTCCTCAGTTGTCTTCCAGACCATTTTCTCTCGATACCCTTGACAGGTTTCAGGCTTGATACCCTGCTCATTGTGGTCTACCCGACTATGGACTGTACCCACCTAGTGACTGTTCACATGCTGGAAAACTAGTTGCCAATCTTTTCTAGGGACATACACAGGTGACTGTGGGGGTATACTGTGGTAGCTAGGAAAAACATCGGGTCATGCTTTGCAGAGTATACCTGGAGGGTTCTTCCGTATTTGAGTTGCACTTGCACCGGTAAGTTGCTCTAGTGTTGGTTGTTGTAACTGTTCTTCAAAATAGTTAGTGTTTGTTTGTCTTATCTCATAGGGGCTTCTTTTAGTGTGTGTTACTGTTTGTCTGTGTAGAATACCTTAGAGTGTCATGAATATTCTCACACAGTGGAGGATTCAGAGCTCCACTGGTCACAAAGGCTTCTGGGCCTGCCGCTGGTTATACTGGAGCCACCCCCACCACCATTTAGGCGAAGGCTAGACCAACAAGGGTCTTTCGAAGCAACCGGGTTACAAATCATTGAACCCGAACAAC
Source organism: Picea glauca (assembly GCA_000966675.3). Taxonomy (NCBI): domain Eukaryota; kingdom Viridiplantae; phylum Streptophyta; class Pinopsida; order Pinales; family Pinaceae; genus Picea; species Picea glauca. The sequence goes on along the minus strand of JZKD02S0324065.1, from coordinate 137,569 downwards.
TCTCGGAGGAATCAACCGCCAATATTGGTACGGTTGAAACCCCAAACACTGATACTTGGCCGCAAGTTATTGTGCCAATCCAATTTTACGAACGTCTGTCAGTGCCTCACACAGCTATGGTAACAAACGTTGTTACTTCATCTGGGAGTCCTTCTATTCCCATCACTGTTGTCACCACAGGAGAATCATCTCCTAACCTGCCTTTGTCGACGGTCCGTGCCACCATGGTCTCGGCCACAACTACGTTGCACAGTGGATCGCCCCCATCTATCACAGTGGCCACACCTCCTTTCACACCTAGTGCGACAGGCCCTCCATTTTCATACGGTATGCCTAGTTTAGGTACAAGTCCGCACTCACTTCCTCCACTCTACAGACTTTGGGTCTGGGGGCAGGGAGCTCTAATGCTCCTCTGCAAGGTCAACTTGGGGGCATTCCTATCCCTTTCAATGCTTTTCCTTATGCTGGAGGTCATATCCCTCCTTCGTCCCCTTCGCTTGGTGGATTGCATCAGCAGTCCATCGGGCAGCCTGCACACACGAGTTCATTTGGAGCCAGGAGTCAAGGAACACTTGCGCAAACTCTGTTGGTAGGTTCGTCACCGTTTGTTTGGAACGGGACGTTTGGTAATAACACTTTCGCATCCACTGCTTTTCCATCGGGGG
>JZKD02S0324065.1:106385-128440 GCA_000966675.3 Picea glauca | reverse complement strand
AAAGTATTTTCTTTATTGGCAGCATCATGAGTCGCCCTTGGATAAAGCACATCTGTCTATTTGATTCATCAGACTATGGGATGTAGTACGACCTTAGGAAGCTTTGCTCGCTATACAGAGTTGTGTCCTCCATCGTTTGGTTACTCTTCCAAACATATGGAGATTTTGCGTTGCCTCCTGCTTCGTAGACTTATGATTAACAGAAATGCTGCCTGAGTCTTATCACTTGTCGTGCTATTGTCCAAGGGAAGTTTATTACTTAGCCTGAGTCATCCCCTCTGCAATATGTCTCTTGTCCGCATACCCGGCCATCCTGAGCATCCAATCAAGTCTTTGTTCAAAATCACTAAATCCTTCAGTCCGATCATCAAGATTATCAAGTCCATAACGACGAGCCGTCGAAGACCTCTGGGTAGTGCAGTCGTACACTCATATTACACTCCTACCCGAGTTTAAAAGATTTTGAAGTTTTTGCTCGAGCTCTGAAGTACAGCCATCAGGCCAAATCAGCTTCTGGGAGATGGATACTTTATATGTATATCTTTCTGATTTCGAGATGTAGCTCCGCTGTGTATTATTCGCGGCTACTCTTTATAGTTATTTGACATGGATCTACAGTGTATTTGATTGGTAGCCATGGTTCTGATTTATCCCGAGCATGGGTATGCCTGCCTCGGTGAGACATTTGATATTTTTTGCAGATGGCACCTCCTGATTCATGGTTCCTGGGATCACTCATTCAACATATCAGTACAGATTGGTAAAGAATTGGTAATGTATTTCGACCATCAGATGCTCTTCTGACCTCACACATTAGGGGGCATCTGTTATAACCCTAAATTGCACCACACATGCTTACCTGGCATCAGGCCAACTCATATCCTTTCCTTGCCAAGGCCATGCTGAACAAACTCTTGAAAAACCTCTTAAATCAAGTAACTTGCGCCCTAACCCATTACTGGGTGCGTTGGAACGCAGGCAGGCCTTCTACTGCACGCGTTGGAATGTTGGCTGGCCCACTACATCCCGCGTTTACCTAACAAAGCACAAAAATAGGAAAGTTGCCGACGGAATGAAAAGCTTTGGGTCAGTTAACTGGAACTCTCAGCCATGCATGGCCGAGAGTTCGCCCAAAACCCTAGCTCCTTCTAGCCTATAAAATAAGGGGTAGGGGTACTATTTGGAGGAGGAAAATCATAGCAAAGAAACTCTGCCCAATTGCCGAATCCGTTTTGTCCCAACCCATTAGCCTTTCCTCAAGATTTAGGAGAATTCAAGCAAAGCAGTTGGAGGACAAAGAAGAGGAGGAGCCCAGGATCAGGATCAAGGAATGGTGGCTGATCTCTATTATTATTGTAAGTTGATTCATCTTGAGATTAATAAAGAATACTTTTCCCATCCCAATGCTCGAATTTTATATGTTTTGTTCAATTTATGCTTAATCTCTAACCCTCTAGTAGAGCAATAGCATACATGCGTAGTGTTTTGTCTTGATTGTAGGATTGTCTTTGGAAGGAGCAACAGAAGCAAGGGGATAAAGTGCAACGGAGGATGTACACCAAACGTCGATAAAAAGGTTAGTATGTTCTTTCCATGTTTGCATGTGAAAAAGGGTTTTAGGTTTGGGGTAGAAGGTTAAAAGTAATTTCTTAAGGGTCATGATCTGCATGCAAGTTTAAGCCCTAGCTTGTTAGTCTGTAGGGTATTATTTCCCAAAAATAGGATCTCCCCAGAATTTTTCCTCAAAGGAACCAAAATTTCTACCCATGAAAAGTGTCTAAACTGGAAGATAATCTTAGCATATAGTAACTTGTTTATCTCCTGACACATGAGAGGCTCCAGGGATGGGTGGTACCTCCAAAGCTTATGTTGGAAGGGTTTCACTCCAAGATTTAACGGGATTGTGTGTTGAATGATACGTGTGTCATAAGTTTTCATATCTCGATAGGACAATGCAAAGACATCTTGATATTGTCTGAAAAGTTTGAGATAGGATTTCCTTTATTCTTTAGACATTGTCTTGCTAAGATTTATATTCTTGGGGTTTTCCAGGGTTCCTAGATTTATAGTTTCATACATGGGACATGAACTCCCTATCTTTGTGTTAGTTGACCCTTTGAATTTTTCCCTTAAGTAAAAAAGGTTTTCTAAATTGGCCACTTCCCTCAGTATTGTGTGAGACCTTGGTTTTTCAGTTAGTTGATATGTATGAGGATCAGTTTCTGCTAATTTCTCCTGAAATACTTCATCGTCAATAGCCAAGTATTTAAAATTATCTTGATTGGTCAAAACGTTTATGATATGTTCATCTCCTTCAAAGACCTTCAAATTATAAATATTGTTGGGAAACGATGGTTTGTAGAGTAGCTCCAAAGTGAACTGGGAAGCTTCGTAGTCTTCTAGAGGGAATAACCTTGAGGTAGGGATGACGAGAGAATCAACAAGAGTGTTATTTGTTCTGGGGATCACTATAATGTTGAAGGCTTCAAAATGTTCTATTAGTTTGTGCACTTCTTGTTGGTAATTCCTTAGGTGGGGAGAGTTTCAATGTATAGTGTTCCTTACTTGTCTAACGATGATTTCAAAATCTCTAAAAACCTTCAATTCTTTAACGTTTAATTCTATGTCTTTCTTTAACCCTTGTACTAGAGCTTCATACTCGGCCGTGTTGTTCGTGCATTCAAATTCTAGCCTACAAGATAGAAATTTTTTTTACCTTTTGGATCAATGAGGATGCACCCTTCCTAACCCTTCTTGCGATTTAGATCCATCAAAGTATAAGGTCCAAATTTGTGAGAAAAAACAATCAGCTTCCTTTTTTCTACCACTTTCCTCCTTTCCTCCTATCTGTTCTATGGTTTCTAACATCGGTTCCTGGAAGAAGAGGGTTTCCTCCACCGTTGTTGGAAAATTTTCTTGAAAACTTATTTTAGAGTTTTGAGTAAAAGGAACATCAGATGAGAGGGGGGAGAAATTCCCGAAATCGGAGTCACGAGAATAATTTCCTAGCACGGGAAAATCTGTCGATGAGGGTTCGTTAAGGTTTTCTAGGTCGATGACAGTATGTTTTAGATATATTTCCCTATCATTCCTGATCATATTCGTGTGTCCCTTTAATGGCAACCAAAGGTGATCTCAGTCTATACTAAAGTATATGTTTAACTTCTTGGACCAATCTCGACTCAGTAGCAATCCATAAGCTTCTGAGATATCTACTACAATGATGTCAATTACTTGAAGAAATTTAGGGTGTGTCGCCATTCTGATCATTACATGTTTGTGCTCTCCCATAACCTTCACCTGGGTTCTATCTAGTTGTATCACATGTTTATCACTTTTGAGAGGGACTGTGTTTAATTTCTTGCATATAGAAAATGGCATAACATTAGAGGATTCTCCTAATTTAACCAGAAAATTATGGAGGTTTCTATTGAAGACTTCAAATGTCAAAAGGAACGGTGGGACAAAATGATTTCCCTTCTTATTTTTAGAGCAGGCGTTCACAGTTGGTTTATTTCTTAGATCTGAGAGGTTTGGATTTTCTCCTTGGTGAGTGTTTGTTTTAAGATTTTCTACTGACTTCAATGCTTGTAACAAAAAGTCCTTTTGCTGAGGGATTCTACACATGTCCATGACCGATATATTTGCCTTCAAAAATTTCATATATTCTACTATGTTGTAGTCTAGCTTGGGTGATTCTCGTGTATGGATGTTTATAGGATTTTTTCGAGGGACAAAAGGTGATTTTGGGTGATTGGGCGCCAATTTTCCTCCTGAATTTTGGGTCACAGTAAGTTCATTTGAGACAGGCTGACCCCCACTTCGTGTTTTCATAGCCACGACCTCTGCAGGTGGTTCTTGAATGTCAAATAGGTCATCAGAAGGCATTGGTAGGTCAGGGTCCCATATTAGCATGGTTGTTTCTTCTGGTGGATCAACTTCTTCTTGCTCAACAATATTCATAATTGAACCGCTTGTTTGTTCGGTTAGGGAAACCTCATCTAGAAAATGGTTGGTCATCAATTCATGGCATGCACCCATTGTGGGAAGTCTCTTTCAGAGTGTTTCCCTTGGTGATATGTATAGAATGAGTCAGATGCTACATTTCCCAGATCGATGTTCAAGTTGGTTGGGGGAGGTTCAATTTATTTCAAAGGTGAATTTATTTAAAAAAAAGCTTTATAGGGCCTTTGGCCTTGGTTTCCTTCCCCTTCATTTCTTTTCATGTCTATGATTTCATTTGACAACTTATTAACCATGCGGTGTAGGTCCTATATGTCTCCACTTCCCTTTTTGGGACCTTTTTCTAATGTTTTCCCTAGGGTTCTAGTCAACAGGAGTCCTCTCCTAGGAGGAGGTTGAAATTCCTTCTTAAATAACGAGACCTGACCTTATTTAAATTCCTTCACTTGGAATTCTATTGTTTTGGCTTCTTCAAAATTCTCAGCTAAGGTTTTTTTGGCAACCCTCTTCATGAAAATGGAAATAGAAGTTGGGAGAGCATTAGTGTATACTTCGATTTGCAACTCCTGAGTAGGTTTATCTTCGGGTTGTAATTTTTTTATGATAGTGGTGAACCATTGATTGAATTATTTAACCTTCTCCTTTGAACTCATGGTGGTAGTGAACAACTCGGCCATCAAATCTCCTATAGTGGTATCTTCTGCAAATTTATCTAGAAAATCCTTTTGAAACTTTGTCCAACCAGTTATGGACACTACAGGTAAGTTAAAATACCAAGTGGAGGTTGAATTCTCAAAAGTATAGGGGAAAATCCTACATACTATCTCTTCATGTTGGACATTCATCAGTCTGATAGCTAGTATGAATTTTTTGATATGGTCTTCAAGCAATCCTGAGGTTTCAAGGTCAAATTTAGGGAGCAACTTTTTTGGATGTTAGGGAAGGTTATGTACTCATACGGGGATGTCCAGAGCGTCCCTACATAACCATGGTTGATTATTCTGAGTTGGGAATCCCCTTTCTTCATTATGATCATTGTTATATTCCATGTCGTTTGATCTCGAAACTAAGCATTCTAAGTTAAACCCTTCCTCATCGGAAAAATCATCGGGCTCGGAGAAGTTATCGACTGGTGTTTTAGGGATTAGATTAAGAGGATGTTCTATTTTGGTAAGGGAGAAATCTATCAGGTATTCTACTTTGTGAATGAAAACCTGTTCGAGGGTGTCGACCACTGGTCTGCTTACTTGTTTTCTTTAAGGAAGTAACAAAGCTAAGGGTAGTGCTCTGATTCGTCGGGCGTAAGCTCTTGTGATTCTTCTGAACTGGTTCAACTCCTTGTGAGTAAGAGCATAAGGTATTTCAAGGAATAAGTGTTCTTACTCTTGCTAGGGTGAGTTACTCATTTCAAGAGTACTCAATTTGTGTGGGATGTCTTGAGAATGACTAGCCATGCATGTGGGTTGTTTTGAATCTACAAGCTGTGTGAAATATTATGTCAAAAATGTTGTCATCCATTCATTCTTTAGGCCCTCCTTCTAACACCAATTTTTTTGAGAGATCCTAAATCCCTTTAACTCAATAGTAGGAACCAAACCCGCCACTGAGGCCCAATTAGACTCTGCAGCATTTAATGGTGGAATGGTTCTCCATATCTTGCGATCTGGCCAGCTAATCGATGGGCTTTACATAGTGATTGACAAGATGTCTTCTTGTGAAAGATCCTTGTTGGCACAGGGGTAGACCCAGGGTTAAACGCTCAAAGGTGCACCAACAAAGCCCTAACTACTAGCCCTTTCGGCAACACCTGCAATGCAAATGAAGTCTCACCTGAGTTAGAGGCAGGGGTGGTTGTAAGACTCAGGTGTCTGCAACCTTATCTGGGACACAGATCTGTGATTATATCATTTACAGAGAACTTAGGATCAATCATTCGTTGATATTCAACCCTCATTATACTTCATAGATAGCACAGAGCATCGTGGTGTACACTCAGATATACAATATTTCAGCACTTAACCATAGTAACCCATATCAAATCCAATAGTTGAGCACTGAGCATCCTCACACACATCAGATCTAACAATCATATATATCTAAGAAGCACAGAGAATAAGTGGATATATCAAGCACATAATATAAGCAAAGATAAACACATTGAATCAAAACACAGAGCATAACACAAAGATTTATGTGGTTCACCCCCACCATGGGGCTATGTCCACAAGATCTTCTTCTTTATTATCGTCTTCAATCTGTTACAAGTATAAAGCCTCCAAAACCCTTCTTCGCATAGGACATAAGATCTGTGCATCTTTCTAGATCCTTATTCTTTGTGTTACAACACTTATCTTTCTACAACAACCTCACAGTACTTGCACTCAGCCTTGCAAGACTTACACAATTCGCACAAAGCACTTATTCCACATCACATAGATGCACTACCAATTGCACTAAGAAATCACACCTATTTACATTGCCTAGATTCCTATTTATACATTAAAAAAGTGGGCCTAAACATGGGCAAACCCACAAGCCGACATCCCCTTCCCATTACATTAACCCAAAACCCTAAAAGGGGCCCAAAAGTGGACCAACATCCCGTGATTTTTTCTTCGCCTGGCGCTCCATCTTTGATAGGCTGTCAAAGTCCAAAAATGGTCAAATATGACCAAGTGTTCCTCAAAACTTGGTCAAGGGTCAACAGTCTCCCAAGACTCACCTGTGACTCGTCCCGAGTCACTATAGTCTGATCAATTCCGCCTCAAATGCCTCGAGCTTAGCTCGAGATACTTTGACCTGCTACGGTGCGACAACCTCTTGCTCAGTGAACTCCTGGATCACTGTGTCGTTTACTGGACCTTCCAGGCATTTTTCTGTGGTGATGACAACCTATTCAAGCTCATCTCCCTGGCTTTCAACTTCAAAGAACAATTGGCATGCCTTTTCTTGGATTGGTTGAAGTCATTGGGATACTTCCATCACTTTACTTTGCAGTGTGTGTACCTATTGTTGGGCGCTATGTTGTTATAGAAATATCCTCATTCTTTCAACTGGGGTCAAGGCCTTCAGCTATGCCTGTAGAATATCTGCATGCTTCTTTGTTTCTTGGAGATGTACCTCCAATGCCTGCAACTCTAGATTCTCTGTGAGGTTCTCATAAGTCTGGGTGCTTCTAGCACTCAGCTGCTTGCATTCCAAGGCAAAGGTTTTTAATCGGCCAACTACGCTATGGGCAGTTGCCTCCCTTAGATATCTTATTTCTTGAGGAGTCTTGGGCACGGTACGAAGTTCTAGATCTACGATGCGTTGCTGAAGTTGTTAGATTACTTCTTCAAGTTGTGCCACCTGCTGTGGGACACATTCTTGAATCTTCACTTCTATGATCTTCATAGAGCGAAGTTCTCTGTGAACCCTTTCCTGTACTTCAAGTTGCTCTACTAGCAATTGGTCCTTGCTCTACTGTAAGTGTTCTTTTTCCTCATCCCACTTCACTTACAGAGCAAGATTTTCTCGTTCTACCTTACTCTATTGTTCTACAAGTGCACTCTGTACTTGTGTCAATGCCTGGGTGGCTTGCACTGTGTCTTATTGAGCTCATCAAAGGCTAGCTTCAACTTTATCGGTGATCTGGTGTAATTGGGTGGGCTCATCACCTATTCATGTTGTTCCAATTGTCAAGGGTGCAGTAGAAACTACTCGGTTGGACTAGAGTGCCTACTGCACTTCTTGAAGTTCACCATTGATTTGGCTGAATACCTCCCCTTACTTCACTTCTTTCTTTTTTGCGATCTCTAGTGAAGCATCGTTCAGCACAACGATTAAGAAGTCGAAGTCATCCAGTGTGAGGGTAGTCTTAAATGTAGTCCGGGTGGCCTTAGTTTTCTTTCGGGATGAGGGATTTTGTGGGGTAATATTCCTTTTCTTAGAGGGATCCTCCTCCTCTCTAGGTGGAGTAACCTTGCCTTTGTTTTGCTCAACTTTTGTGCCTCCTAGTTATTCACCATCACCTCCCTACGTAGGTTATATCAAAGTAGTCTTCGTGGATGTGCTACGAACAACTTGAACTTCATCATCCTTCTTAGTCTTTCTTGTTCCAGGTGTATCCAACATAGCTTCAAGACTATCCACGTTGGACATTTCTGCAAGGTCCGCTGCAACAACGAGGTCCACTGACCATTCCTTGGTAATATGCTCCAAGTCTTCTTCTGTCAACTTGTAGTACGACTGGAGCTATTTTTTGTGCTCATCAGCACACACTGTGATATAGGTGAAGTGGCGGTCCGTGCTGAATTTTATCAAAGGTCTAAACCTGTGAAGTGTGTTTGGGGTGAGGTGCGGTGTAGACTGGATTGCATTCTTCAATTGGTTGTAATAGGCGTGGAAGATGACATTAGACTGCCATTGCTTTTTCATGTCGCTAGAGTACCACAATGTATAGAACTTCGCAGCCAGTGGTTCGAAGGGTTCGATCTCTAGAAAAGTGGCACCTTTTGGTAGCTCCCAGGCGATGAAAGCGATTAGTATGAGAAACCAACTAAAGTGGAACTCACACCCTTGGTCTGGCGCTTCTCTACAATGAAGGTCTAGCTAGTTTACAAGGTACTGCGCCCAGTTCATCTGTAGTCCCTCGGCGCACTTCCCTGCGAGGTCAACTACGAATCCAGTCACTTGTGTTGGTCTATTCTTGAGAACTAGCTTGTCCGTGATCAACTGACAGGCAAGGCACACTGTGCCACTCTAGATAGAGGCTACCTTGTACCCTCGCATGTCTTTCTCGACATCGCCATAAGTTTCTTTTATCCTCTGCCCTAGTGCTCAGTTTGAGGTATTTCCAGGGTAAAACTCTTGTGGGTCAGGGCCTTGCATACTAAGTCCTATGATCTGATTTATCAAGGTCAAATCCACAGTGATGCGATAGTCCAACCATAAGTATCCTTTGTGGTAGCAGGACAACAACAACTTGATGCATGCGTTGACTTCCTGGTGTCTGTCGAAGTGTGGGATCTTCATTACATTAAGTAGTGTGGATTGCGCAAGGTTCTGGGTCCATGACTGTGGGACAATATTAGAATTATTTCCTTTGGTCCTGGTTAAGTACTTATGCGGGGCTAACATGTTGTAAAATTTTCGATCTCCAAGTTTAAAATCACTAAATTTCAGTGTTGCGAGCTTATCCTAGTCAGCACGAACTGAGCACACCCCTTTCGGAAGGTACGCGGTGATCAAAGTGTACTCGAAGTCTCGTGGTACACTATCACGGTTGATCACAGCGTTCAGAGGTGGTAAGTAAGGAGGTAGAATGCATGGGATAAGCTTTTCATTTGTAATTTCATCCTTGTGCTTGGTCTGTTTCTCATCGGTCGGTCGGGATGGACTGGCGTGAGCAGTGGAAGGGGAGGCCTGGAGTCCTCTCGTTGACAATGCTTGGACTCCTGTATATAATCCTCGCTCTAACATGACTCTCTTGGTCATTAAGTCAATCAAAACTTCTTCAACTACTTTCTCAACAGCGCTGAGCTCGTCCGACATACAAGCTTGGGTCAACTAGCTCGGGTGTGAAATGAATTCAGAGACTATAGTGAACGATATGAGAACAAGGTAATGATCACAGGGTGAAGTAATCTCAGGCTTTGGGCTCAAACTCTCACTTAGAAAAAAGTATTCTCGGTGCGTGGCACGATGGATTAAGTAGGGAAACTTAGCAATGGTCTGCTTGCAATGGGTATGAGGCTGCATTAACGTATGTTATGTCCGTTATGGCATGGTCTAACGATCTAGTGGTAAGACATAAATTATTTTCAACCTGTTCGAAGCGGCATTCGAACGATTATATTGGCTTCCAACATCTATATTACTTTGCCTTAGTGAAGTGGCATATGTCATTGTTCTGATATCCCGACGAAGCTCCAATTCTGCAAAGTGTCTTGCTGCAAGGTACCTTCTGGGATCTTCTGTAATTTTTCAATCTTAGCCTTCTTCTTACTTATCTTTCTAGCCTTCTTTCCAGTGAGCTTCATCTCGATGATTCTCTTCCCATTTTGATTCTTATTTTCCTTGGACATAGTCACTTCATGTTGGTGATATTCTCTCCTAGGGTTTAGGTATATCACTTTTTCTTTGTCTGGGGTAGAAATTTCAGCCTTTGGTGTAGCTTTGGCCTTGAAATCTAGACTTCTAGTGTTAGATGACTTCGAGCGGTTCTCTTGTTCTTCTATCAACTGTGCGATCCTTTTATTCATGAAAACTTTTAACTCTTCTTCCTTCTTTCTAGCTTGATCTCTTTCAATCCAAGGTTTTTCGAGTAGCATAGTAAACGGGGCGTTGCCCTCAATAAATCTGATAATCTCAAAATCTCCTTCTGTCAAAGTTCCATTGACTGTCATAGGTATCTGAGCGAGTTTTCCACATAACATCATCAATTTTCCTCTGAATAGTCTGATTCCTCCCAATGAAGGAATCATGTCAGGCTTCCCTATAGCTTCCCAAGTTATTTCTAACATAATGTTCACTTGTGTTTCTTCATCCAGAATGCAGTCGATGTCTAAGTCCCCTATTATTTCTTCGACTTGGTCCTTTTCTTTGAAGATCTCTTTTAATCGGACATCTTTATGTTCCTTGAGGGTTTCTTTCATCTGTATTAATACTTTCTCTGATTCTTGCTGGGTTTCTGCCTTTTCTGGATCTTTTTTATGGTCTTCTTAACTCAGATTTATCCTTTCAATCTTAGTGATCATTCTAGGGAAATCTAATACCTCATGGTCTATAGCTTTGCAACAGAGCCAACTAGATCTCCCACCAGGGCATTCCTTAGCTAGATGGCCTAGTTTTCTGCAACTGTAATATAGGATTAATCCTCGCTTTCTTTTAAATGATCCCCAACCTCTTCGATACTGCACACTAGAATCGTGATAGCTAACCTACAAAAAATTCTTTCTAGGATCCTGCATCCATTTTTTAGTCCAGACATTATTTCTATGCATAGGTATAACATATCTATCATTATACTTATCAGATCTATTCGTATCAAACTTTCTTTCATCTATTAATGCCCTATTTTTTAAGCTAGGACAGAATCTATCAAACATACCTAGATCCATGCTTTAGAAACAAAAAATTTCACTTATCTTACTTCTACAGAGCACAAAGCTTCCATATCTAAGAACTTTTAACTATTCTTACCTTTATTAGAGCACATAGATTATAGATCTTACCTCTTTTCTGCAGATCCGACCTCTTTTTTTCAGAAATTTCCACGTTTACTTTCCTTAGAGCACAGGGTATTCAGATCTTGCTTCTTTTCTTCAGATATGATCTTCCTTTCTTTAGATCTGACCTTATTCCTGGCACAAAGCTTCACAGGTCGAGTGAAAAGTTGCACACTAGGGCAACAGATCTACGCACAGATCTTTCTTTTGCACAAAGTTTCTTCTTCCTCAGTTCCCAGCAATCACAGTTTTAGGTCCCAACAATGGAACCATTTGTTGAAACAGGGGCAAAACCAGGGTTCAACGCTCAAGAGTGCACCAACAAATCCCTAACTACCGGCCCTTTCGGCAACACCTGCTAAGCAGATGAAGTCTCACCCAAGGCAGAGGCAGCGATGGTTGCAAGACTTGGGTGTCTGCAACCTTAGCTAGGAAACAGATCTATGATTATATCATTTACAGAGCACTTAGCATCGATCATTCGTTAATATTCAACCCTTATTATACTTCACAGACAGCACATAGCATTGCGGTGTACACCTAGATCATATCTAGTAGATCAGCACTAAGCATCCTCATACACATCAGATCTAACAATCATATATATCTAAGAAGCATAGAGCATAAGTGGATATATCAAGCACATAGCATAAGCAAAGATAAACACATTGAATCAAAACACAAAGCATAACACAGAGATTTACGTGATTCACCCCCACCTTGGGTCTATGTCCACAAGATCTTCTTCTTTATTATCGTCTTCAATCTGTTACAAGCACAAAGCCTCCAAAACCCTTCTTCGCATAGCACAAAATATATCTACAGCTCGCTAGATCCTTATTCCTTGCATTATAGCACTTAGCTTTATACAACAACCTCACAGTACTTGCACTTAGCCTTGCAAGCCTTGCACAGTTCGCACAGAGAACTTATTCTACATCCCATAGATGCACTACCAATTGCACTAAGAAATCACACCTATTTACATCACCTAGCTTCCTATTTATACATTAAAAAAGTGGGCCTAAACGTGGGTAAACCCATGGGCCAACATCCCTTTCCCATTAAATTAACCCAAAACCCTAAAATGGGCACAAAAGTGGATCGAAATCCCATGATCTCTGCTTCACTTGGCGCTCCATATTTGACAAGCTGTCGAACTCCAAAAATGGTCAAATATGACCAAGTGTTCCTCAAAACTTGGTCAAGGGCCAACACTCCTCCTTCAGTTTAAACGTTCTCTTTTTGTAGTTTGTTTTATAGGTGGCGTTAGTCTCTAATTTTGTCTTGATTTAGTAAGAGACCCTATCCTAAACCCTTCTTACCTCCACTTCATTTTTTGTTTCCAGTTGATTTCGATCTTTGTTTTTAGTGTCTTATGGTTTGCATTTCAGTTTTTGAATAATTTATTTAAGTTTGAAATTGAAAGACATGGTTTTAAATGAGGTTTCACCTTATATGTCTGTTTGAAATTCATAAATTCAAATTTTTCTAAGTCATTAATATCGCTACGAGAATAAGGCTATTCCCGTAGCGCCAAGATAATCATTCCTTGATATGTGCCTGTCATCCAGATTTCGTTATGATGACACGAATTGTGGTTTGAGAGTTCACATGTGCCCCACAATAGCTTGGAATCATTTATTGATTCAAATAATTTCATAATCGGATTGCTTTGTACCCATGAAGGACTCATTTTAAATATTCCAATTTTCAATGATCATTATATTAAACTTTTGTGATTTTTCTAAATTTAGGCGCAGGTATTTTCTCAGATGAATGTTATACACTAACAGATTGCAAGTGGCAAATTATGAATCCGAGGGTGATAGTTACAGCATTGTGTTTTGATGGCGCCAAAAAGGAGTGGACAGGTAGTCAAAATAGAACCCGAGGGTGTTGAACTTCTTGAAGCTTATCCTCAGATGGCTCAAAGGTTCAGATATGCCAGGTGGTTCGAATTCCTTGCCACTTTTCAAGGTTACGATGAGCAGGTCTCCATGGAATTCACACTAAAATTTGATGGTCATGAGGTGGAGATCGGTAATATGTTTATGCTAGTAATAGAGAAGACAATTGCTAAAGCTTGTAGGTTGGTGGTTGGAGGAGAAAGAAGGTGGAAGAAAGAGCATGTGGTTACAAAGTTTGTAAACCAATTCCTGCTTCTAGATAAGAAAAATACAAATTGGAAAAGGGGAGTACCTCGCGGCTGGATTAGACCTGAATGGCACACTGCTCTGATCATTGTCCACAGGTGTATCACTTGCGAAGGTAGATTTTCACTATTCTATATCTACCACATTAGGATATTAATGCATTTAAATGGTGATTACCTCCTAAATCTGCCCTATTTTCTACTCAAAATCTTGACAAAGATGTCAAAGAAAGTGCAGTCACTTTCCACCAATGCGAAGAACAATTTGTTTCATCAAGTCCTAATTAAGACTTTAGTTATGTCTGCTTTGAGAGAATTACAGAAGCCTTGGAGCTGTCTCACGCAATCTTTAAACCCTAACACACAGTACAACAAATAGAAGAAAGGCAAAGGGAAAAAGACTGTTACATAGAGACAAAATATTTCAATTGATGAAACCCCTGTTAAAGAAGAAATGTTTGACATCAGGGTGACGAGGAATAGCAGAAGTAAAAGACCTAAGTTGGATCCAGAAATTGAAACATTTTCTTAAGAATATGTTAAAGGGTAAAATGATTCAAATAGAGATTTCAATACTCAAACTACAGTCAAGCATGAATCTCCATCAACCAGTAAAAGGGGTGTTGCAGTGAAAAGGACAAAGGTTAAAGGTGTGTCTGCATCTCAAAAACCTAGAAGGAATTCTACTAGGGTTACCAACAAGTACAGACTGAAGTCAAAGTCCATGTTTAATCCATCAATCAAAGAAGAAAACGTCATAGTTATAGAAGACGACTCTGAAAATGCTGAAGCAGGTACCAGGAAAAGGGCAAAAAGAACTTCATTGCTTAAGAAACCAATAAACAAAGGTAAACAAATGTTTTCATCATCTACAGGACCTGTAACGAGAGGTTCAACTAGATTAGAAAAATCTAAAGAAATGGCTAAAGGTATCAGTGAAATCCCTGAGAATAAACAAGATTACCTTGTAGACTCAAATCACATATCAGATGTGCCTGAAGCAATAAATTCAGCAAGTTCTGATGAAGAACATAGCTCGAGATTAGTCTCTAAGTACCAAGTTAAAGAAAAAGAACCCAAAGTTGCCTTAAAACTGAATGAGCTTCCACCTTTTGAAGAATGCTCAGGATTCAGGGTTAAAATCAGAACTGATAAAGAAAGGATCAAGGAATTCCAGAAAACAGTGAGACAGTTAAAGAAAGAAAAGGCACAAATAGAACAATGGAATTCTCTTCAGTAAGAAAGGATTCAAGGTTTTGAAAAGAATAAGAAAGAGCAAAGGGAATTTCTCAAAGAACTCAGGGAAATAAACTTTAGACTATATTGGCACAATGTCGTGCTTACCACAAAGCTCAAATAGAAAAATGCTAAAGCTACTGTTGTGATTATATCCTAAAGGTTACATGGAGATTGCTACAATCATGATTTTAATGTTTTGCAGGAAATATGGCAATGTCTACTCATTTTTGGTCAATGAGATGCTAAGACCTCGAACTGTTTGACTAAATCAAACTAATTCCTTTTTTGTAGAATCAAATGTAATGCTGGAAAGATCATACAATATCAAGCTGTTGAGTTGTGATTTATTTTTGGATTGTAGAAGCTCTTTTTGAGTGAACTACCTTAGTAGATAGATACTATTATAATCTAGTCATTAAATCTATACTAGATGATAGGATCTGGAGGTTTTATGGATAGTTTAAATAGACAGAGGAAAGACTATGTGCAGGTCAAAAAATTGGAGATCCATGGGACCTTTTTGTGAAACTCCTTGTAAAGGCATTTATGTTCAATTTGACACTTAATAGAAAAGGCATATGGATGGTTAGACATTCTTTTATACTCTGTTATTTCTTTCTTCATGCTTGAATTCATTATTCTGATTGCAATGTTTTTTTACTCTTGACTGTTAATTTATACAGTGAAAATTTTACTGTGGAAATTATTTTTCAAATTTTGATATCAAGTTGATAGTCTTGTTTCTTTATGACATTATGAGACAAGAATTTATGTGAAGTTGACAAATTGAAGGCTTCATATTCCCTTTTTCTTAATTGGTTTAATCCATCTATGTGTCCACCTTTTATTCAGTCAATGGGATATGCTATGTTCTAATCTTGATTTTCATGTTATCCACAACCTTGAGCCAATTTTCAGACACCTTATTCCAAAAACAAATTATAAAAACCTTATAAACACTTTGCAATAAACCGATGATGCCCTATCTTTCCCTCTCACAGTCAAGTGCAACTTTAGGGACTAAAATTTTCGGCATCGTTGCCGGGGACGAAGAAACGAAGAGATCATCCCTGGGGAAACAACAAGTTTACATTCAGATCTTGGTGGTGAACAAGATTTTGGACATTATTTAAGACTGTGATTATTCACCTGGAAACTCCTCTGTGGTAATTTTGGCTCCTAAAAGAGAAGCTAAAGGACCTAAAACTCCTATAAATTATTCATCATTCAATAAGAGAGAAGTAACTAGGAAAAATCCATATCTTGAGCTTGTTGCAGCAGTTCTAGATCCTGAAAAGTTACTAAGAAAACCTAAAGTTCTTTCCGGACAGTCTTCACTCTTAAAAGGAAAATTATCTTTAGAAAGTTCTCAAGGACAATCCTCTGAAATCACCAAAACCCAATTAGATGAAGATGTGAATCCTGAAAGTGAAATTAAACTTGTTATTGAGCCTGATACAGTTTCATTCCCTTCAACTATTTCAGAATTAAATCTAGAATAGTGGAAGTTACTTACTGAACTCATTAAATAGGAGTATCCAAACATCTTTTCAGTGACTGAAAATTCAAGAGGTCACAACACAGATATTAAGAGAGAACCAGAGACAACTTCATCATCTCTTGGATCTGTCTCATCTGAGGATTTTAGATCACATTATTTTTCTTTTGAGAATCCTCTGTTTCTCACCCCATTAGTTGATCATAGTCCAGAAGAGAAATCCTTATCTGCTAAATATCAAGATTCAATGACAATACATATAAGTTTTAATACACAAGGGATTCTTTCTCCTTCAGCATCACCAATCTTACTCACTCTCAGAGCTCCAAAAATAGCTAATATGGCTGCAAACAGAATGGACGAAATAGTTGCAGCAAGGTATGCTCCTTTGGTTCTTCCACAAGTCATGTATGCCTTTCCACCAAATGATTATCTGAGATACTTGCCCAGATTCAATGGACATGGATCAGTTACTACTAAAGAGCATTTGAGTTCATTTTATAGTTTTGCAGATAATTTCAATGTAGAGCAGTTGATGTGTGGAAGAGACTATTCGTACAGAGTATAAATGGGGAAGCAAGAAAATGGTTCACGAGTTTGCCTCCTAATTCAATAGTTGATATCGTAGCCTTAGATGATTCCTTTCTTAAACATTGGGCAGTCAAGAAGGAATTTTTATACTACATCACCGAATTCGGTTCTTTAAGGAGGAAACAAGGCGAATCAATACCTGATTTTACCAAAAGGTTCAACCAGATGTATGGTAAAATTCCAGAGGAGATAAAACCTTCAGAGACATCAGCTAAAATCACTTTTTCCAATGCATTCGATGTTGAATTTTCCTTGTTTCTTAGGGAAATAAGAACCACTACCCTCATCCTGATGCAAGATGCTTCTATCGAGGTAGAATCAAACATATTAGCAACAGACAAATTGAAATCTAGAAGTGATAGAGACAGAAAAAAGAAAAAGGAAGAGTTGCCTTCATCTTCTAATTCAACATCTGATTCTAAAATGGATGAAATGGCTAAGATACTCAAAACTCTGACATCTGAAATGGCAAGGTTGAAGATAGAACAAAAACAACCCAGTAGACCTACACAGGAGGGTGGTTATAGAAATCCAAATCAGTTTAGGAGGCCAAACAATGTACCTCAAATCTTACCAAGAGAAAGAAAAAACCAAGATGACCAAAAGGTTTTGCCTCATTTTCAGAATAATGCAGTAGCTGAGGAGGAGGAGGAGGATGATACAGAAGATGACCTTGCAGTTCATTTGAATGATTCTGAATCATCTCCTCTACCTGTGACACAGTAGGATTATGAAGATGCTTTGATTGAAAACTAGTTTGAGGAAGGGGATGAAGATGAGATCATCCAATGGGAACCTAAAAGGAAAAAATACAATCTCATATCTGGCTCGAATGCACCTAAAGTAGATACACTTGTTTCCACAAAAAAGGCCAATACTCCAGTTAAGACAGGAATTATCAAAGGTGTTCCCAAGATCCAAGATGATAAACCATTGAAACAACCTGCAAAGGATAGTACTGTTGACATAAAGGAACCAGACAGAAATGTTTCTTCTTTCAATTTAGAACATGAAATCAACAAAATCAATATTTCGGTGCCATTATTAGAACTCATGAAAACATAACCCTTCAGAAAGATTGTCTTGAAGGCTCTAGAGGCTCCAACTCATGTCACCTTTTCAGATACAGTCAATCTAGAGGATGAAAACCCTGCTATAACTATTGGACCTCACATTGAAGATAGAATTGATGCCTCTCCACCTTTCTACATTTCATTAAATATCCATGAAAAGATATTGCACAACTACTTAATGGATTTTGGTGCCTCACATAATGTAATGCCTAAGGTGGTGATGGAAGAATTAGGGTTGGACATTACTAGACCATATCATGATCTATATTCTTTTGACTCCAAGAAAGTCAAATTCCTTGGAGTTATGAAGGATGTGGTTGTTACTCTTTACCAATTACCTATGAAAAGTGTGGTATTAGATGTTATCGTGGCTGACATACCACCAATATTTGGAATGCCTCTTTCAAGATCTTGGGATAAGAAGGTAGGTGGTACTCTACAGATGGACCTTAGCTATGAAACCATACCTATTTTTGGTGGGGAACAACGGAGATTATACAGAGAAGTTAGATTGGCTTATTTGGTAAGTGATCACAATAATCCCACTAATAATCCCATATATGTTGAAGTTACTAAGACAGCTGACAGGGGGGGTGAATCAGTTGTTACTGTGATTAAACAATGTTAAGTCTATTAAACCATTCTTAATATTTCTTCAAGTGATCATCAATATTATACAACATATGGACAACATAAATAATGAGCATCAGTCACACATAAGATATACACAAAGACAGATTTTCACGAGGAAACCCATAAAGGGAGAAAACCTCTTCTTCTTCGAAATGATAGGCAGTCTTTTAAGTTCTGTACATCATCTATGTTTGAGCACCAACTCAAAGTGAGGCTACTACCTTTGTTTTACAAGCTCCAATTTGTTTGAGAGCACCAACTCTTTGGTTTCTCTAGCACCCACTAGAAGGAAGCACCAACTCCCTGAGTGTTCCAACACCGACTAGATGGAAGAACCTACCTCCACTTATACAAGCACCAACTTGCATATAGAAAACTCTGTGTTTTCCCAAGCACCACCTTGTTTTCTAGCCACAACTAGATGGAAGCTACAACTCCCAATATTCAAGAACCAACTCGAATATCAGAGGACCACAATCCTCCCTAGCGCCACCCTGCCTCCTTGATTATAAATAAATGACTGAATAACCAACAACACAGATAAATCGATTCTTACCACTTCTTCTCTATTCTGTAAATATGGTCTGCTTCTAATTGTTTCGTAATTCTTCTCTTCCTCTGTCTGTTCTACAATTCTTCTCTTCCTATGTCTGTTATGCAATTATTATCTTCTTCAATCTGTTTTGCAATTCTGCTCTTGCTTCTGTATATTCCTCATATGTTACCCATCTCTGAGTTTTATCTCACACTGTGCATATTGTCGATCTCACACTATGCATACTATACTTTTCCCTTTCTAATAGTTCAACTCATTTTTCATTCAGAGCAGCCAACCATGCATAGTCACTGTGTGTTTCTTTTACACACTGCAACCCCTGCAGTTACCCATCAAACCCTAGAACAACGCATCGGCAACTAAAATGCCAACCATCCAAGAACCATGATTCGGTTCTGCTAATTGAATCGTAATTGATCGATTACCTGTGAGGTGAAACAGTAACCCTTCAATCAAGTTTCCAATTAACCAACACCGTTGGATTAAATCTGTAGGATTTCGCGTTTATCTCATATGCCCACTAGCTATGACCGAGCATTAAACAGAATTTGAATTTCGTGATTTTTCATCTCAGCATTCCTGTGATGAAGGGTCTCAACACTCCAAGTCACGATCACCGAGACTCCGAGATGGAGCTTAGCACCGCTAGTTTTTTCCCCTCACGTGACCACCAGTGGTGACCACAGGCTGCACCAAAAGGCGCTTCGTTTTTCGCAAACTTGTGAACTTCATTGAGCCTGATCAACAGTCGAGATCTCCAATGATTCGACAGTCCAGATCTCATCGCGATTCCTATGATGAAGGGTCTCGATACTCCAAGTCGCGATCACCAAGACTTTGAGATGGAGCTTAACACTGCTAGCTTCTTCCTCCATATTCCATAGATGTAACCACTGGTTGTGACCACAGCCTTATTCAAAAACACATTTCGCACTTTCACGTCTCGGGTATTTTGTGATGAGTCCTCTCGACTCTCCATGTCACGAACTTCGAAATAGAGCTTGGCTTCTCTAGCTCTGCTCTCCATCTCTCAACAATGTGACCACGAGACATGACCACTCAAAAATCAAATGAGCACTTTTCTCCTTTGATTTTCTAGTCAGCGAAACAATGATCTTTTTCCATGTGTCCTATGGAACCAATGGTCCATATATTATTGCGATTTCACCACGTGTCCTTCTTGAATCAACGGTCAAGATCTTATCGTGATTTCTCAACTTCACGGGCCTTTGTCATGCCTGATCAATGGTCCACGATATCGATGATTTGACGGTCTAGATCTTTTTGTGATCTCACATATCGCGAGTTCCCACACCATGCTCTATTGACTCCTCCAATGTGCAAGTCATCGAAATTCCAATCGCTTGCCACATGTCCTATGACTCCAATGGTCAGGATTGTTATCGCGAGTTCGAACCTCTTTCCTTTAGATTTCCCGATCTGTGAAACTCCGAAACGAAACCTTTGTCGTGCTTTGACTGTTTTCCTCCTTCTGAGCTTACACTATCGATCTTGCCATTATCTCTATGCTACTAATCATGTTGATCTTCACCATATGATCATGTTTATCTTCACCATCAATGACAAATACGCATACTCTGCCTCTATCTAAAAACATGCAAACAATCTCCCCCTTTGGCATTGATGGAAACCCCTTGAAAAACATGCAACTAAACCACTATAGCATCTATGAAATTACCACCATTCTAGCATCCATGAAATTACCACCACTATAGCATCCTTGAATTACCACACTTTCTCCCCCTTTGACATCAATGTCAAAGAAGAAACACACTCCCCCTGAGTTGTTACGATACATACTCCCCCTATCAACTATGAGCAGCTTAGAAATACAACATATATTCAATAAGTACTCCCCCTGATCAGGTGAACAGATTAGACGAAAGAAGTTATAACCCCCAACTTTTGATGAAGATATCCAAAAGGGGTCGTTACTAACGGTTTAGTAAAGATATCAGCTATATATTTTGTGGAAGGAATATAATTCACTTGAAAAATTCTGTTTGTAACTTGTTCTCTGAGAAAATGGTATTTTATTGGTATGTTCTTATATTTTGAATGAAGTACAGGATTCTTAGAGAGACTGATGGCATTGGTGTTATCACAGTGAAGTGGAATGGGATCAGTGTAAGTTACCTTCAAATATGCAAGAGTTTGTATCATCCATAAAATTTGTGTGCAACAAGTATCAACAACAATGTATTATGCCTTTGTAGTTGATAATGAAATGGATCCTTTCTTTTTACTAAGCCATGCTACTAATGAGTCACCCAGAAAGAATGCTCCTCCACTGGTGCTTTTTCTCTCATCAACACAGTTTGTCCAATCGACATCTGAATAGCAGTTAACTATAAGTTCTGATTTCTGGGATACCACATACCGTAATTCATTGTTCCTTTCAAGTACTTGAATATCCTTTTTACCTCTACTAGATGACTTAATTAGGAGCAGACTGATAGTGACCTACCATTCCAATAGCTTGAATTATATCAAGATGGGAAGTTGTGATGTACAGAAGACTTCCTATCATTGATTGGTATGTCCTTTGATCAACATTGGGTGACATATCATCTTTAGTCAGATTGCAACCAACCACCATAGGTGTACTAACAGGAGAGGAATCCTCCATCTGAAATTTCTTCAACATCTCTTTCAAGTATTTTTCTTGAGAGATAAATATTCCTACATAACTCTGATTTACTTGTAAACCAAGAAAATATGACAGTTCTCCTATCATGGACATCTCAAACTCTGTTTTCATAGAGTTAGCAAACCACTGGATAGATGATTCATTAGTACAACCAAAAATAATATCATCTACATAAACCAAAACAACTAGTAAATTATCACCTTCAGACTTAATGTAGAGATTGTTGTCAACAATACCTTTCTTGAAGCCTTTGTCTTGTAAAAATTTGTCCAGTCTATAATACCAAGCTTGTGGTGCTTGTTTCAGTCCATATAAGGCCTTCTTCAGCTTGCAAACATAATTAGGATCCTCTATCAATGAGAATCCTTCAGGTTGCTCCATATATACTTCTTCCTCTAGATCTCCATTAAGAAATGTTGACTTAACATCCATCTGATACACTTTAAAGTTCTTATGGCATGAATATGC
>JZKD02S0324065.1:29880-101462 GCA_000966675.3 Picea glauca | reverse complement strand
CAACTCTTAAAAAATACTTGCTAACTATTTCATCTTCATTCATCTTTAGTTGTTCAAACTTCAACCTAAATGTTTGAAGTTTGGCATCTTTTACTTTCTCATTTCCTTCATAGCTCCTAATAAGTTTATCCCACATTTCTTTGGCAGTTTGAAGATGCATCACCTTTACAAACTTGGCTTTTGCAAGTCCATTCAAGATAATATTCATTCCCTTAGAATTAAATCTAAATTCTAACTTATCATCCTTGGAATCTAGCACAACAGGCTTTGTATATCCAGTCTCTACAACATCCCAAACATCAGCACCTAAGGCCATTAGGTATGTTCTCATTTTAACCTTCCAAAAGGAAAAATTTGTTCCATCAAACAAAGGAGGCTTACCGGCTGAAGTCCCTTCATGACTTGTCATGTTTAAGCTTACAAATCTACCTTTAAATAAAAGGAACCAGCTCTGATATCAATTGTTGAAATTACTAAGACAACTGAGAGGGGGGGTGAATCAGTTGTTATTATGCTTAAACAATGTTAAGTCTATTAAACCATTCTTAATATTTCTTCAAGTGATCATCAATATTATACAACATATGGACAACATAAATAATGATCATCAGTCACACATAAGATATACACAGAGACATATTTTCACGAGGAAACCCATAAAGGGAGAAAACCTCTTCTTCTTCGAAATGATAGGCAGTCTTTTAATTTTTGTACATCGTCTATGTTTGAGCACCAACTCAAAGTGAGGCTACTACCTCTATTTTACAAGCTCCAACTTATTTGAGAGCACCAACTCTCTGGTTTCTCTAGCACCCACTAGAAGGAAGCACCAACTCCCTGAGTGTTCCAGCATCGACTGGATGGAAGCACCTACTTCCACTTATACAAGCACCAACTTGCATATAGAAAACTTTGTGTTTTCCCAAGCACCACCCTGCCACCTTATTTTCTATCCACAACTATATGGAAGCTACAACTCCCAATATTCAAGCACCAACTCAAATATCAGAGGACCAAAGTCCTCCCTAGCACCACCCTACCTCCCTAATTATAAATAAATGATTGAATAACCAACAAAATAGATAAATCGATTCTTACCACTTCTTTTATGTTCTGTAAATCTGGTCTGCTTCTAACTGTTCTTCCATTCTTCTCTTCCTCTGTCTGTTCTGCAATTCTTCTCTTCCTCTGTCTGTTCTACAATTCTTCTCTTCTTCAAGTTGTTTTGAATTTTTTCTCTTGCTTTTGTCTATTCCTCATCTGTTACTCATCTCTGAGTTTTATCTCACACTGTGCATACTATAATTTTCCCTTTCTTACAGTTCAACTCATTTTTCATTCAGAATAGCCAACCATGCACATTCACTGCGTGTTTCTTTTATACACTACAACCCCTTCAGTTACCCCTCAAACCCTAGAACAACGCATCGACAACTGAAACACCAACCATCCAAGAACCATGATTCGGTTCTACTAACTGAATCATAATTGATCGATTACCTGTGAGGTGAAACAGTAACCCTTCAATCAAGTTTCCAATTAACCAGCACCGTTGGATTAAATCCACAGGATTTCGTGTTTATCTCATATGCCCACTAGCTGTGACCGAGCGCTAAACAGAATTTGAATTTCATGATTTTGCATCTCAACATTCCTATGATGAAGGGTCTCGACACTCCAATTCATGGTCACCGAGACTCCGAGATGGAGCTTAGCACCGCTAGTTTCTTCCCTTCACGTGACCACCAGTGGTGACCACAGGGTGCACCAAAAGGTTCTTCGTATTTCGCAAACTTGTGAACTTCATCGAGCCTGATCAACGGTCGAGATTTCCAATGATCTGACAATCCAGATCTCATCACGATCTCGCATATCGTGATTCTTGTGATGAAGGGTCTCGATACTCCAAGTCATGATCACCGAGACTCCGATATGGATCTTAACACCACTAGCTTCTTCCTCCATCTTCCTCAGATGTAACCACTGGCTGTGACCACAACCTTATTCGAAAAAACATTTTGCACTTTCATGTCTCGGGTATTCTGTGATGAGTCCTCTCGACTCTCCATGTCACGAACTCCGAAATAGAGCTCGGCTTCTCTAGCTCTGCTCTCCAGCTCTCGACAATGTGACCACGAGATATGACCACTCGCCAATCAAATGAGCACTTCGCTCCTTAGACTTTCCAGTCAGCAAAACGATGATCTTTCACCATGTGTCCTATGGAACCAACGATCCAGATATTATCGTGATTTCACCATGTTTCCTTCTTGAATCAATGGTCAATATCTTATCGCGATTTCTCAACTTCACAAGCCTTTTTCATGCTTAATCAATGGTCCACGATCTCGATGATTCAACGGTCCAGATATTTTCGTGATCTTGCATATCGTAAGTTCCCACACCATGCTCCATTGACTCCTCCAATGTGCAAGTCGGTGAAATTCCAATCGCTTTCCACATGTCCTATGACTCCGACGGTCAGGATTGTTATCATGATTTTTCATATCGTGAGTTCGAACCTCTTTCCTTTGGATTTCCTAATCTGCGAAACTCTGAAATGAAACCTTTGTCGTGCTTTGACTGCTTTCCTCCTTTTGAGCTTACACTGTTGATCTTGCCATTATCGCTATGCTACTGATCGTGTTGATCTTTTCCATCAATGACAAATACACATACTCTGCCTCTGCCTAAAAACATGCCAACAATATATGTTGTAGAAGATGATCTTGGTTCTTCTATTTTTCACATGAGTGAAGAAATGGCAGAAGTATCAGTAAAAAAGACAACAATTGCAGTAGGAGACAGTAAAGACAATTTTGTTTGGAAAATGTATTTTGACGGAGCATGTTCTAAAGAAGGTTCTGGAGCTGGTATTATCTTCATTTCCCCTACCAAGGAGGTTATCCCCATGTCATATAAACTTGAATTTGACACCACTAATAACATCAATGAGTATGAAGATTTGTTGTTAGGTTTGAAAGTTGCTAGAGATATGGGTGTAGATAAGATGTCTATTTTTGGAGACTCGGAACTTATTATTCACCAGATCAAGAATATATATCAAACCAAATAGCAAAGGTTAAAACAATATAGAAATGAGGTGTGGGATTATGTGGATAATTTATTTTCGGCATTTAATATTACTTTTGTGCACAGAAATTTGAATCAGTAGGCCGACTCTTTGGCACTTACAGCTAGCAACTTTAAAACTTCGATGTTTCCTAATCTGAAGTTCGAAGTTAAAGTCAGAAACAGACCTTCAATACCAGATAATATAAAACATTGGCAGGTTTTTAAAGATGATGAGGAAATTCAAAGATTTTTGAAAACTATTGAAGAGTTTTCTAACATTTCAATAGATCAAGATGAAGAAGATGGGGAAGAAGAAATACATGATGCAGAAGTCCTTCAAGATACAATTGTTGGCCACAAAATCATTGAACTGAAGACAAACCATCTGCCCAAAGGTTTGGTTCCACTAGAAAGGTTGTTCAATCATAATGATATTTCTAGGAAGGTTGTTATCCAAACAAAAGAAACAGATGTAGTAGACTGTGACATTAGTCCGGATGCAAACCCCGGGTTGGTCAAAATATCTAGGAAACTGTCACAAAAACAAAAAGAAGCATATGTCTAATTAATGAAACAATAGTTAGATATATTTTCCTAGTCTTATGAAGATCTGAAGGTGTTTGATACAGAGATTATTCGGCACAAAATTCCTATGAAACCTAGATCAAAACCTGTTAAGCAAAAGTTCAGGCAATTTAATCCTTTATTATTACCTATAATAGAAAAGGAGCTAAAAAGGTTGTTGGAAGAAAAAATCATAGTGCCACTACTCAGAATGGGTAGCCAACCTTGTACCTGTCAAGAAAAAGAACGGAGAGATAAGACTCTGTATAGACTCCAGGAATCTAAACAGGTGCTCTTTGAAAGACAATTATCCATTACCAAAAATGGATTATATATTACAAAGAGTTGTCGACGCAAAGAGAATATCTATGCTTGATGGATATTCAGGGTACAATCAAATATCATTAATGGAAGAGGACAAAAAGAAAATAGCTTTTACCACTCCTTGGGGCACTTTTATGTATGAAAAGATGCCTTTCAGATTGATGAATGCAGGGGCCACATTTCAAAGGGCTATGGACATCGCTTTCATTGGGGAGAAAGACAAGTTTGCGGTTATTTACCTTGATGACATCACTATATTTTTGGCATCCGACAAAGAACATTTACAGCACTTGAAGCAGACCTTTGAGAAGTGCAGGAAGTACGGTATATCACTTAATCCCAAAAAATCACATTTTGCCATGGAGGAACGAAAGCTTCTAGGACACATCATTTCACCTGAAGGTATTAAAATAGATCCTGAAAGAGTAAAGGCTATTCAACAAATAGACATTTCGAGAAATAAAAATTCCATTCAGTCCTTCATTGGTAAAATTAATTTTTTAAGGAGGTTTATACCTAACTTTGCAGAGATTGTCAAGTACATTATTGACATGTTGAAAAAGGATGCAGAAATTAAGTGGATACTAGAAGAGAGAGAATCCTTTGAAAGGATCAAATAGGCTATCGTTCAGGCACCTGTTCTAATTAGCCCAGATTACTCCAAAGAATTCATGATTTTTTAATTTGTATCAGAAAATACCATAGTTGTTGTTCTTTTGCAAAGAAATGAGCAAGGATACGAGCAGCCCATCTCCTTCTTTAGAAAAACCCTCATAGACTTTGAATTGAAGTATGATATAATAGAAAAACAGGCCTATGCCTTGGTAAAGGCTTTAAAATCCTTCAGATTATATGTTCTTGAATATAAAATTACACCTTATGTCCCAAGCAGTGTAGTCAAAGAAATATTGGTTCAGCCTGATTGTGAAGGAAAGCGAGGGAAATGGATAACAAAAATCCTAGAATATGATCTCACCATAAAGCCTACTCAGTTGATAAAAGGACAAGGCCTCGCCAAATTAATGACAGAATCTAATTGCAAAGCAATTAGGTTGTACCACCTTTCAGACATGACACAGGATTCTTCTGTCTAGATTGAAGAAACAAATTCACAGGTAAACAACAAAGTATGTTTCTTCAACATGGTACAAATATATCGTATTTTTTTTTTTGAACTTTCAATCTCCCCCAGAGTTGGATAAATCAAAATTCAGATCATTAAAGTTAAGAGTTGTAAATTGCTGCATTGTTTATCAGACCCTATTTTGAAAGGACCCCAATGGTTTTCTGTTGAGGTGTGTGAATGAAAAAGAAGATAAACAAATATTTCATGATCTGCATTATGGTGTCTGCGAAGGCCATCATCATTGGAAGGCTACTGCCTTAAAGATTCTTAGAGCAGGATATTACTGGCCAGTTCTATTCTCAGATATTTTTTCTCAGGTCAGGGCATGTGAACCTTGTTAGAAATTTGATGGAAAGAAGAAACTTATATCTTTGCCTCTGAAACCAATCATTGCCCATGGACCATTTCAACAATGGGGATTGGATTTCATCGAAGAGATTAATATGTCATCCTCGGGACAACATAGATGGATTATTATAGCCATAGATTATTTTACGAAGTGGATTGAAGCAATTCCGACTCTGAATACAACAAACAAGGTAATCATGGAATTTCTAGAAGGATATATTTTTTTCAGGTTTGGTTGTCCTAAAAAACTGGTCATTGATAATGCACGGGATTTTAAATCAAATTCCATGATTGAATTCTGAAATAAGTATAGTATCAAATTGGTTCATTCTACTCCCTACTACCCCCAAGGGAATGGATTGGTAGAATCTTCCAATAAAACTCTGATAAGAATTATCAAAAAATTACTAACAGAAAATAAAAAATCATGGGATTCCAAGTTAAAGTTTTCCCTTTGGGTTGATCATATCAGTAACAAGAATTCTATTGGGACATCTCCTTTCCAGATGGTATATGGGACATAAGAAATTCTTCCAACTCAATTAATCCTGCTAGTCTTAAAGTTTCTACAAGAAGATCTAGAGGAACCCAATGATGTCCAAAGAATAATTTTTTAGATGATTAAGGTTCAGCAGGTCAGAGAACAGGTGAATCAGAAAGTTGTTGCTCACCAGAGAAAAATCAAGGTTACATTCGACAAGGGAACTAAGAAAGATGTTTTCAGTGAGGGGGATTTGGTGTTAAGATGGGATGCCAAGAGATAGGATAAAGAAAAACATGGAAAGTTCAATAACCTATGGTATGGTCCTTTCAGAATAGCCAAGGTAATGAACAATAACACTTTTCTCCTGCATAATTTAGACAACACTGAAAATTTTTGGGGCCCAGTGAATGGGAGGTTCTTGAAGCACTATTTTCTCTAAGGGATCATCAGGTTTTAGTTAGTACAATAGGTTTTCCTTTCAATAAAGACTCCATATACCCAATGGACTTGTTTTTACAGTTATGTTGAGAATAAAAGACTAACAGATGCAGGGAGATCAATGAATCAGAGATAAAGGAAAAGGCATTGGTCTGCAATTCTTGGAGTTTATTATCAAAACTCCATCCCCAGAAGGAGTCAGTGTTAGTCTCTAATTTTGTCTTGATTTAGTAAGAGACCCTTATCCTAAACCCTTCTTACCTACACTTCATTTTCTGTTTCCAGTTGATTTCAATCTTTGTTTTTAATGTCTTATGGTTTGCATTTCAGTTTTTGAATAATTTATTTAAGTTTGAAATTGAAAGACATGGTTTTAAATGAGGTGTCACCTTATATGTCTGTTTGAACTTCATAAATACAATTTTTTCTAAGTCATTAATAACGCTATGGGAATAAGACTATTTCTGTAGCACCAAGATAATCATGCCTTGATATGCGTCTATCATCTAGATTTCATTATGATGACACGAATCGTGGTTTGAGAGTTCCCATGTGCCCCACAATAGCTTGGAATCATTTACTGATTCAAACCGTTTCATAATCAGATTGCTTTGTACCCACGAATGAATCATTTTAAATCACCCAATTCTCAATGATCGTTATATTAAACCTGTATAATTTTGCTGAATTTAGGCGCAGGTATTTTCTCAGAGGAACGTTATACACTAACATATTGCAAGTGGAAAATTCTGAATCCGAGGGTGATAGTTACAACATTGTGTTTTGATGGCGCCAAAGAGGAGTGGACAGGTAGTCAAAATAGAACTCGAGAGTGTTGAACTTCTTGAAGCTTATCCTCATATGGCTCAAAGGTTCATAGATGCCGGGTGGTTTGAATTCCTTACCACTTTTCAAGGTTACGATGAGCAGGTCTCCATGGAATTCGCACTGAACTTTGATGGTCATGAGGTGGAGATATGTAAGATGTTGATGCTAGTAACAGAGAAGACAATTGGTAAATCTTGTAGGTTGGTGGTTGGAGGAGAAAGATGGTGGAAGAAAGAGCATGTGGTTACAGAGTTTGTAAACCAATTCCTGCTTCCAGATAAGCAAAATTCGAATTGGAAAAGGGGAGTACCTAGCAGCTGGATTAGACCCGAATGGTACACTTCTCTGATCACTATCCACGGGTATATCACCTGTGAAGGTAGATTTTCACTAGTCTATATCTACCACATTAGGATATTAATGCATTTAAATGGTGATTACCCCTTAAATCTGCCCTATTTTCTACTCAAAAGATTGACAAAGATGTCAAAGAGAGTGCAGTCACTTTCCACCAATGCTAAGAACAATCTGTTTCATCAAGTCCTAATTAAGACTTTAGTTATTTCTTCTTTGAGAGAATTACATAAGCCCTGGAGCTGGCTCATGCAATATTTAAACCCTAACACACAGTCCAACAAACAGAAGAAAGGCAAAGGGAAAAAGACTGTTACATAGAGCCAAAATATTTCAATTGATGAAACCCCTGTTAAAGGAGAAATGTTTGACATCAGGGTGACGAGGAATAGCAGAAGTAAAAGACCTAAGTTGGATCCAGAAATCAAAATGTTTTCTGAAGAAGATGTTAAAGGGGAAAATGATTCAGATAAAGATTTTAATACTCAAACTACAGTCAAGCACAAATCGCCATCAACTAGTAAAAGGGGTGATGCAGTCAAAAGGACAAAGGTTAAAGGTGTGTCTGCATCTCAAAAACCTAGAAGGAATTCTACTAGGGTTACCAACAAGTACACACTAAAGTCAAAGGCCATGTTTAATCCATCAATCAAAGAAGAAAATGTCATAGTTATAGAATACGACTCTGAAAATGCTAAAGCAGGTACCAGGAAAAGGGCAAAAGGAACTTCATTGCCTAAGAAACTAGTAAAAAAAGGTAAACAAATGTTTTCATCATCTACAGGACCTGTAACGAGAGCTTCAACCAGATTAGAAAAATATAAAGAAATGGATAAAGGTATCAGTGAAATCCTTGAGAATAAACAAGATTACCTTGTAGACTCAGATCACATATCAGATGTGCCTGAAGCTATAGATTCAACAAGTTCTGGTGAAGAACATAGCTCAGGATTAGTCTCTAAGTACCAAGTTAAAGCAAAATAATCCAAAGTTTCCTTAAACCTATATGAGCCTGCACCTTTTGAAGAATGCTCAGGATTCAGGGTTAAAATCAGAACTGATAAAGAAAGGATCAAGGAATTCCATAAAATAGTGAGACAGTTAAAGAAAGAAAAGGCACAAATAGAACAATGGAATGCTCGTCAGCAAGAAAGGATTCAATGTTTTAAAAATAAGAAGAAAGAGAAAAGGGCATTGCTCAAAGAACTCAAGGAAATAAACTTCAGACTCTATCGGCACAATGTCGTGCTTACGACAAAGCTCAAACAAAAAAATGCTAAAGCTATTGTTGTGATTATATCCTAAAGGTTACATGGAGATTGCTACAATCATGATTTTAATGTTTTGCAGGAAATATGGAAATGTCTACTCGTTTTTGGTCAATGAGATGCTAAGACCTCGAACTGTTTGACTAAATCAAACTAATTCATGTTCTGTAGAATCAAATGTAATGCTGGCAAGATCATACAATATCAAGTTGTTGAGCTGTGATTTATTTTTGGATTGTAGAAGATCTTTTTGAGTGAAATACCTTAGTAGATAGATACTATTCCAATCTAGTTATTAAAGATATACTAGATGATAGGATCTGGAGGTTTTATGGATAGTTTAAATAGACAGAGGAAAGACTATGTGCAGGTCAAAAAATTGGAGATCTAGGGGACCTTTTTGTGAAACTCCTTGTAAAGGAATTTATGTTCAATTTGACACTTAATAGCAAAGGCATATGAATGGTGAGACCTTATTTTCTACTCTGTTATTTCTTTCTTCATGCTTGAATTCATTATTCTGATTGATGCTTTTTGATTCTTGACTGTTAATTTATACAGTGAAAATTTTACTGTGGAAATTATTTTTCAAGTTTTGATATCAAGTTGATAGTCTTGTTTATTTATGACATTATGAGACAAGAATTTATGTGAAGTTGACAAATTGAAGGCTTCATCTTCCCTTTTTCTTAATTGGTTTAATCCATCTATGTTTCCACCTTTTATTCAGTCAATGGGATATGCTATGCTCTGATCTTGATTTTCATGTTATCCACAACCTTGAGCCAGTTTTCAACCACCTTATTCCAAAAACAAATTATAAAAACCTTATAAACACTTCACAATAAACCGATGATGCCCTAGCTTTCCCTCTCACAATCAAGTGCAACTTTAGGGACTAACAGGTGGGACCGATACAAGCTAAATGGTGGTATAAACCATCTAGGTAACAAAGGGAAATGCTTAACTATTGAAGAAGGTTGAGTTTGGGATAACCCTCGTGCTCAAGCATGCAGACAATGATTCTTACACCTATGACAAGCCTAGTACTAATACGTTAACTTGTTGGTGTTCCAATCATTGACTGAGATATAGTTATCAGAAGAAAACATACATGTAATAAACAATGGCAAGAAAAATAGTTTCCTTAGCTCTAATCATTGATCACACATTAACACAATGATTTATTTTTCATCATTAGAGACAAGAACTATAAAAATATTGAATTAGATAACTTATCAATAGATTCAAAGGCTCTTACTCAGTACAAAATCCATTCATGAGATAAAATCAGAAATAATTCTTCTTCGGATCCAATCACACACGCTTTTGATGAAAAATGACCATAAACTTGTCTCTGGTCCTAAACAGGACTTCTCAATTAAGGTAGCTCTGAAATAGTTCTTTACAACTAAAAAAATGAGGTTTTTTGAAAAAACCATTGACCTCTTCTAACAGGTCGATCCTATTATTTATAACATATTAATAACTAAAAATAAATATCAAAAGTGCAAGCCAAGTAAAACAAAACATCGCCACATGGCACTTTCATCTCTCAGTCTTCAAAGAGTCATCAAATGGTTTCACTTGAGTGGATGACTCTTCTCGTACTCTAACCATTTGATGAAGATATCCTTGCATCTGTTGGCATACATGAATCTGTGTTGGTCCATTGGGGTCAAAAGGATCTCCTTTATCTCCACTTCTCGTGCCTGATACTTGACTAATCTAGCACTTAACTGTTGTAACATTGTCTGAGCCTTGATCGAGTGCTCCATGAAATATTGTATTTGACCTAGCTCCCTGTTCACCACCTTTTCTATCTCCGTATCCCATGTTCAGCAGGTAGTTTGTTCAGCAGGTAGTTTGACTATGTCATGCAAGTTGACAAAGTCATCGGGTGTGTCAAATTCTGGAAGGCCGATGTCTCTCATCATCTGATTGATCTTTGTCTAGCTCTTTTCTCACTTGGCCCATTTATCTTGGATTTCCTAATGAGTTTCTTGGGCCATTTTCACCCAATATTCAGCTGACTTCTTTATGTGGTCGATGTTTCTATCCCTTAGTACCTGAATTTTGTGCTCTTCGGTGTGTCGGCCCTGTTGAACCACGTTGATGTAATCGATGATTTCCATTTCTTGGTGTGATTTCTCATAACATCTTTCCATATCCTTGAAAGTCTCCAACGCCATGAGGGTCTCTTCTTGGAAATCAACTATCCCTGCAGTGAAAAGGTGTCGCTCATTCGTAAATTTATTGTAGGCATACTGTAATTTTCTTCTCAAGGACATCGTGGCTTATGTGGAGTCCTGATAATATTTCACCAAATGGAATAGATGCTTCAAATCCTTCAGCGTAGTGGCCATATCCTCTTCATGCTTCCTCCACTCTATCCATGGTGGCATCTGTGATTGCCACCCCTCCGCTGATAAGATCATATGTCTTTTCATGCTCCATGCTAATCAATTTTTCCTCTGTGGTGATGAGGATGGAGCTGTCCAGAGTAAGCCTCCTCTTATTGGTGGTTCTCTTCATGATGGATTTCCTCTTTCAGTCATAGGTGATGGCTTGTATATCGACGACCTCATCCATGGGTTCAGGGATTTGCTTCTCTACCCAAGTAAGCGTGTTTCCCAGGCTCCCGATGATGTAAATATGTTCAAGGTTGGGTTCTTGAACCTCTTCTGTGTGTTCTGAAAGTTTAGCCTCTGGTTGTTTCTCATCGGTAGGTAAAGTGCTAGCTGAAATTAATGCATCAGGGGTAGGCTCGGTACTTACTTGATAATTGGTTGTTGAGATGTCAGTTTCCTGCTGTGGAATTTCTTCTTCTTGTTCGCCCGACCCTCGCTCATCCTTCGGGATGTCCACTTGGGTCTCTGGTGCATCGAGTAGCTCAGTGTCTAAGACACTTTCGATCTCCTAGTCACTTTGTGGAAGGATTTGAATTTGAGCATCGGGAGCTGGGGAAGATGCTTTCTCGAGTTCCTTTTCCTCTGTGATTTGTACCAGAGTTACCAGGGAAACCTTCGAACTCTCCTCATCATCATAGATTGTTATTAAGTCGTGCAAGGGGTTTGGTGCACTTTCTCTCCCTGATGTCCTCACTATCTTTGGATGATTATAAATTTCCCCTAGTGATCTGGCCTGTGGTGTTGAAACTTCAGGGTTATCTAACCCAATGATATCTTCAATTTGTATTGGCTCTGAGCCACTTGGACCTACCCAGATTTCCACTGGATTTTCGACAAGGACCTTTGTCATTTCTAAGAGGTCTGGGTCATTTTGTAGATGATCAATTACTCTCCCGTGCCTCCAGTGTCATAGACAATCCTTTGTTCTGCACCTTTGTTGCCTCTGTCGCTTTGATTTCTTCCCTATCTCTGAGGGCCTCTTGAGAAAACTGCTCTATTATTACCGCCAGTTCATCCATGCTCATGGCCTTGAACCTTGTCATTTTTGGGTTGGCCATCTTTTACACCACCTCATCCCAGCCCTAGGCATTCTTTGTGAAGACTTTGTCTTTGAACTTGTCATGAGAATATGACCAACAAGATGACACCTGTGAAGCATGTTGCAGAACCAGGCCCTTTGGATCAAGCTTATGGAATCGACTTGTTGGGAATTTAAATTTGAGTTGGCTCGGCCCTTCTTGTTTGGCTTGAGCGGTATCCTTTACCAAATAGAACCCTACATGGAAACCATAGGGTATGAAAGCTCATTTCTTGTCTTTGACTAGGGTGGTGTTGTAGCCTTGCAATATGTTCTGACAACATATTTCTCCTACGACAAGTCAGTCTAGCACATGAGTTGGTAGGAGATGTGGTGCTCTAGTGGCCCCGAACACCCTGATGTAAGTGGAGCGCATATCCAAATACCAATGGCCTACCTTGGATATCATTTTCTTGGTTGTCATTGATAGCCTCGAGCATTCCTTCTTAAAAAGAATAAAATAAATTCAGGCAATGAATTCATCGTAGATGAGGGAGTAAGATTTATTATACATGTTTTCCCATAGCATGTTGAAGTAGACGTGGACCAAGAGCTTTGCAAAATGCCAGCTCAGATTCATGTTGGTGAAGAAGATGTTCCTAGCGCACATGACATCGAGCAGGTATGAAGCCATGTAAAATGTCGGTGCTTCCCCTTCCTTCAGCGTCTGAGCCTGCTTCACACAGATGCTTAGTTGCTTGGAGATTATTGCTCCCCAGTTGAAGTTGCACCCGATGATCACAACTATGTATGCCAAAGGCATCCATGCCTCTAAAAACTTGGAGCAATCTTTCTCTCCATATAACTGGTAGATGAGAGCCATCAAATAGACGTATGGCTCCCTCAAGTTAATTTTCCCATATTAGCCAGTTTTCCGGTTGGTAAAATTATTTTCCTCCCTCCACCATGAGGCCATCACCCAGATGGTGTCATGGCATTCGTATAACATCACCACGAAGTCTGTGTTTAGTCGCTCCTCTAGGTCTCTGAGTTTGTAATATTTTTGAACTTCTA
The DNA here is from genome assembly GCA_000966675.3 of Picea glauca. NCBI lineage: Eukaryota > Viridiplantae > Streptophyta > Pinopsida > Pinales > Pinaceae > Picea > Picea glauca. Next base: position 88,150 of record JZKD02S0324065.1, on the reverse strand, counting down.
CCAGGATGAAAACTCTGACACACCTACCATTGTCATCGTTGATTAAACATTTATGTGTGTCTTTGTGGTTGATTAGCCACTTCAGAACCTTTATGAAGGAACGAATGGGGGTTATGCTTGCCATCATGTGTAGATACAACCATCAAATGTTCGAGAACACCTAGTCGTTAAGTTCCCTCATGTCTAAATCACTATGTGAGACATGTTCTGGGTATTCTTCTTGGTTGATCCTGTTAAAGAGATCCCACCAATGTGGGAGCACCATCTTGGACGCGGTGCTTGCCTCTGTATCGCCAAAGTCTGTAGTTTGGATGAAAACCTTCTTCGTTGTTGTCTTGATGACAGACTCCGGAATAGGGACATATTCCAATTGCCTCACGATCCCTAGAGAAGAGCCTTCGCCTATCTTTGGTTCTTTTAGCCTTGGTGCTCTCAGCGAGCATCTGGTGGTTGGATTTATCAGTGCCATTGTTCCTGCAACTTAAGCATAATTTCAAAGACTTTGTAAAAACTCGATAAACACATATAAATTATAGCCAGCGAATTTACAGACTCGGATACATACCTCTGAAGCTTGCTAAAACCTAGTTATTTTTATAATCATGGGGTCCATACAACCTTCGAGTTGATCATCTAGCTCCTTCGGACGCTCTGGAATTCTCTTGTGTGCAGAATGAATTTGTTCACAACAGTTCAAGATATTTTAAACGGGAAATATCTTACCGTGTCGCATCAGCCATTCAATTCGGGTTATAAGTGAAAATTCAATAAATCTGTCGTCGAATCTCTAAAACTTAAATTCATCATGGGTTGACGGTGGAGGCACGGGCGGTGATGTGGTCTATCGGTGATTTTAAATGGCTATATTGATTGGTGCACAAGGTAGCAACTAATGCAAGATCGTGTATTAATTATCTCCTTAAATGCTCAAAATTCGATCATATCTAATGCTAAAATGTCTCGTCCTGTCGCTCTTTCAGTGGGTGGATCAGGGATCGGGGTTGTGCTACAAACGTTTTCATTGATATCTTCCCACGAAATTATCTGACGTCGATCGATCTTACCGTACAATGTTGACGCGATGATGCTGACTGGGAGGTGTGACTCAGACCTAGGGAACCAAGAATGACTCGGGATAGAACTAGACTGTACGACCCTCCTACCTAGTAAAGACACATGGCGTTGGAGACTAGTGACTTAATTCGCTTGTATTAATTAAAGTCGGGACTTTCCTTAAGTTATTCGATCCAAAACAAACCTTATCTTGCCGATGCCGAAAAAGTGTCTAGGATCTATGATCGACGATAAACCTATCAAAGCGCTTTCGGATCGACTTCTTTAAAAAAGTCCTGATGTCGAAAATGCATCGGGGATCAGCGATTGGGGATAGATTTTATCGTGGTCAAAATGTTTGTTGTGATCCTTCTCATTTTTCCCTGATTCTGATAAATCACGTCAAGCATCGACTATCATTGATATCTTTTTGTTCTTCATTAACGTCTGTCCTCCTCGCCTTTTACCGATGTCGAAGGGGAATCAGTTATTAGCAATATCTTTATGTGAAAAACTTAGTGCAAACCAAAAATTCATTCTTTCGATGCCGATGGAGATCGGCGCTCGGTGACTGTGGTTTTCCGAGTGGTTCCTTTTTATTCTTTGAATTCCTTTCAATGCCAAACCTGGGCATGTTGGGTGAAGTGTTTAGCTATTGATTCTTTATTCAGGTGTTAAGGTCCTTTTAGCCATCGGGTTTCATAAGTTCAAGAAAAATTGAATAGGTGATGAGAGTCATGAAAATAATCAAAGAAAAAACATTTCCCAAAATGAAATCGAATCAAACAATGCAGAAGATCAAGTGGTACCCAAAAAGTAAAAAAATTGATAAAGGATTTTTAAGGTGTGTTGAGTGCTCAACAAATTCATCATCAACGTCACTATTATGTGCACCAAAATCTTCTTTATCCTTGTTTTGAGAATATTCCTCTATTAATTTCCATTTGTTGAGTAATGGATAATCTTCTTATATGAAATTATCAAGTTTTGGAGTTGTGTCAGATTTTTCTTTAGGAGTTTTCATGTCTTGAGTTTGATCTACTTTATATGCATAGCTTTGATTATTATATTCCTTATTAGAAGTTTTACCCACCAATATCCTATTATTAACTTCATCAATTTCAAGAGAAATATTTTCATCATCTTTCTTGTTTGGTACTTCAAATTTTCTTTTCCATGTCTTCTTATTTTGTTTGTTAGGGTTTCCTATTTTTAGGGATTGCATTGGTAATCTACATTCTTTGGTTTTATGACCATAGTTGTTGCATTTTTTACATTCAATATTGAAGTTTTGCAAAGGAGTGAATGAGTTGTAGTTTTTCTTCTCTGTATTGTACCTATCATTATTATATATTTGGACATTTATGTTATTGTATTGTCCATAAGCTTTGCAGTGTACTTCCTTATGTCCAAAATTATTGCAAGAGTAACAATATCCAATGAATAGATATTTATTAGGGGGGTTGCTTTTGGTGATTGTATTCTTCCTGTCATTTTTTTACTTTAATAGGGAATGTTGATTTTTGTTTATGTGGAACAGTGTTCAATGGTATCATATTTACCTTATTATCGTCTCTTCTTAAGGATCCCTTTAGAGCATCTGCATAACTACTTGGTCTTTTGACAGATCCTTGTGATGTAGAAGTTGAGTCTTGGGTGTATCCCAAACCAGTCTTGTTGTTTGGTGACCTTTGACTACTGAGAATTTCATCCAAGATCTTTGACTATTTCCAAAGTTTGATCTCTTCTCTTCTTTCTCAAGTTCACCTTTTAGCAGCTTAATCTCAGCTTCTAGTTTCTCACATGCTTGTTTTTTATCACTAAGTTGTTTTAAAATGACTTCTTTAGTTTTATTATCTTCCAGGAGCTGGGACTTCAAATCACTGATGGTTTGTTATGACTCCTTGATGGTTTTGGAAACTTCCCTCTCTCTTGATTTATTAGATTATTTAATCTCTAGAAGCTCTCATCTTAGTACCTTGTTTTGTTTTTTAGTTTTTCCTAGTTCTTCAATTACACTAAGGATTTCTTCTTTGAAGTTCCCTTATTCTTCATCTTATGAATGTTTATCACCTTGAGTTTTCATTCCCATAAACAATAGCTCTAAATTTTAATCTTCACTCATGTATGAAGAGATGATATCTTCTTTGGAGTAGAAGTTTTTATTTTTCTTTCTTCTTGTATTGGTTTTCCTAGTTGTGAACTTCTTCATCATTTTCCTCCCATATGGGATAGGGACATTTTTTTAGCAAAGTGTCCAATTCTTCCACAATTGAAACATTTGAAAGATAACTTTCCTTTATATTTTCCAATTCCTTTTGTAGTTTCTTTATAAAGTTGGCCTCTTCTACATCTAATATATATAATAACTTATCATTGGTCTTTTGCTCCTGCCTCATCTTCGTCTTAGATGTTTTAAAGGTTTTTTCATGTTTTGTTGATTTATCATTCCCTGTTCTCATTTCATATGGTGTAAAAATTCCATGAATTTGATCAACTATGAGTGTTCTTAGATCAGTTCATTCTTCAATTGTAGAAATATTTTCATCATATCTCATAAGTAATGATCTTAGTATTTTTTTCACAATAGGTTTATCTATAATTTCTTCTCCTGCCACTCTGATTGAGTTAACCACTTCATCTACCCTATGAAAGTACTCAGCAATATTTTCTTCTTCTTTCATTTCACATTTTCAAACTGAGTTTTATAGGTCTATAGTTTGGCTTCCTTGACTTTGTCATCTCCTTCATATACAACCTTCAACTTGTCCCATATTTATTTGGATGATTTACAATGCATAACCTTTGCATTGATAGAATTTGTCAACCCTCCTAGAATTGCATTAACTTCTCTTGAGTTGTTATTGCAGATTTTATTTCCTACAACATCTTTGGGTGGAGTAGTTGGTGCAATGTAACCATATTCAACAAATTTCCATGCATCAAAATCAAGAGACAACAAGATTTTTTTCATTCTTATTTTCCATAGAGCATAGCCTCCTCCATTGAACAATGGTGCTTTGTTATTTAGACATTTCCCCTTGTTGATCCATCTTCAAGATCTACCTTCCAGTTGTCAGATTGTGTTGAAGGCACCCATCGTAATACCAATTGTTGTAATACTGAGTGGGGGGTGAATCAATATTACCCCTTCTTAACAATTAACAGTTACTTTTTATATTTTATTGATCACCAAAATAAATCAACAATGAATTGTATGCAAAATCAATTATATCAATATATTTAACATTAATTACAAGGTTTTATAAAGAATAGTGAAGGGCACCAATCCTTTTTAGAGAACCAACTCTAGGAGACATAGATTCCCTTCTTCAGAGGCACCAATCCTTTTTAGAGAGCCAACTCTAGGAGACATAGATCCCCTTCTTCAGAGGCACCAACCCTAGGAAGCACCAACTCCCTCATCTTTAGGGCACCAACCCTAGGAAGCACCAACTCCCTTGTATTTAGGGCACCAACCCTAGGAATCTCCAACTCCCTTATCTTTTACAATTTTCTTTGTAAGGATATGAATCCTTCCATGCTCCTTCCTTCCACCCTCACTGCATAAGTATCTTCAGCTTTCCTTTTTGGACTTTGTTTTTTCTTCTGATCTTATGAACTAGACTACATAGACATTTTATTCTCAACACCCTTTCTCATTTATATACTCTTCCAACTGGTGTGAGCTATGAAACATTGTGTCCCTTTGTTTGGACCATTTCACCTCTTCATTAACAATAATCTCATTTGTTTTTCTTTATTCAAATATTATTGAGAATCCTTTTCAATTTAATGAAAATGATTTTCATTAATCGATAAAAGATATGGATCGATTTCATTTAACTTAATTTCACGTCTCTGCAAATATTGCAGAAATCAAATTTTGTAGAGGCACTTCCTTCAAACCATTTACATATGACCACAGGCGCAGGACCACAGGCTTATTAATTTAAGTGTTGTCTCTTCTTTCTCCCTTTGTTTATTTATTCCATATGACCGCAGGTGGTGACCATGCATTAAGCCAAGTGACTGCTTGATCACTTATCAAAATCAACGATCATGTTTTAATGTCATGATGAGATGGATGGTTCTCATTTACTTCGGAACTTCGGCTATTGGTGGCTCCTGAATTCTGGAGTAGCAATTCCTCCAGAGTGATTACCTACCGAATAAGTCATAAAGCGGTGGTGACTTCTTTCTGTCGGTTAACACCTCCAATTACGCTATCCTTACACTACGCTTGATCATCGATTGACAACATTCCTGAAGTATATCAATGATTAGCGTTGACTTCAACCTTCGATGCTTTGGGTGATTTCTCCTTCACAATCCTTCAATCTTTTGTAGTTCATTTTTCTGAAGTAGATCGAATGGTTGGATTTTATTTGCATGATGAATGGTTCTCATTCATTTCGAAAATTCGGGACTTCGGGTATTTTTTGCTGGTGAAACTCTCGAAGTACAAACTCCTAGAGTGACATCACTTGTTGACGTGGAACTGACTGAGTGGATACCACAAGTCACTTAGATTCGTGACTTACGCATATCTGAAATGCCAACTTCACTTTTACACTTTTCATCATCTAATTGTGCCATGTGTCCTTGCTGACGTAGTCTTCCTGACATGGATCTCCTCATGTGGCACATTTTCTTCTCCTAGATATAACAGTTTTCCTAACTCTCGACATGTATCTCAGATCAACGAATGAGAGTGACTTTGGATCTTCAGCCTTCGAGTGAACTCATATGTTATGAATCCATTTTTGCCGAAGTGTTCGGCGCCAAAGTTGACCACTATTCTAATCCAACGACCATCGTGTATTTTCTAAATCTGATGGTCCTCATTTAACCCAAAAAAGATTAACTCAATCCAATCGCTATCGGGAATTCGGGTATTCATGATCTCAGGCCTTTTTCCTTGCTTATCCTATCCTTCTACTTTCCTTGATCCAACGGTCAGTATATTTCCCAAAGTGTTCCTTAGATCAGACGAATTGCTTCTAATTCGAGACACTTTGTGGCTTACCCCGTCCTTCCACTAAACTTGATCCAACGGTCGGGATACTTCCCGAAGTGTTCCTCAGATCGGACAACTCATGCCCACTTAGGGACTTCGACCTTCAGGTAATATTACTTGTTCTCAACCCTTTTCTGTCGAAGTGGTCAGTGCCAAAGATAACCACTGCTACCTTGGTGCGCTCTGAATAGATCAATGATTGAGGGGTTTTCCATATCCGACAATTGATGAGAGTTCATGACTCCGAGGCTTCAACCTTGGTATTTTCTTATCCTATCCTTCCACTTTACTCGATCCAACAATCCTGGATCATCAAGGGCTCCCAACTAGCACGACGTATAAAACTATCATCGGGTTCCACAATGGAAACTGATCATTGGTAGTGGAAGTGATTCCAACCTTAGATCTATTGGCCAGTGACCATCAATGCACGGTGTGGATTTTGGAACCGTAACTTGCGCATATCCCATCGCCCAAACTTCGCAATTGAAGTTGTGCAATTGTTGGTGTATCAACCACAGTCGTCGATCTTTGAATCAATGAGATCTAACAGTCTAGACTAATTGTGGGATTGGAAATAACATGTATTTTAATTCTCCCTTTGCGCTCCGCAATCAATCCCTGCCCTTGATCTGGCACTTGCATATCCAACGGTATCGGTTTGTCCTATCGGGATTTCGATCCCGATCACATTTTTGTAAGGCACTTTCCCTTATGAGATTCATGTGCATCATCGATCATTGACATCAATGAAAATACATCAATGAAATTATGTCTAAAATGAAGCAGTCAGGAATCTCGTAGTTTCAGGATCTTTTTATGGGCTGCATATATGCTTGGATCTAAGTAAGAGATCTAAGTCATTCTATGACTCCATGATGATGGGGGTCATTTATTAATCTTCCTCTTTTTCTGTATTTAGTATGTGGGAATGATTTCCATGTCAGCATCATATATGCCTCATGAGCATGAGAACTTGTGAAGCTTGTAAACATTCTTGATCACATTACAATCTCTTGTTGTCTCCACTGAAAAGGGACTTTGGCATTACAACTTGTAAAGGAGAGATATCATCACAGCAAGGAGAATAAAGCGGTCAAGCTTTGGAGAAAGACCTGGAGACATAGCCCACCTCGGGTGAACTCTGTTATCAAGGGAAGTGTCATATATCTTATGTGTTTGGTTCTTATGTTACTTTTCATGAATTTCCACACATAGATCAATAAATCCAAGTATGACATATAAAACATAAGGAATCTACAGAGGCTTTAATTCAGTTTGGATTCAAGTCTATAAAGACTTCAACTATACCTTCTAATTCCAATTCGCTCAAGTAAAATGATCTATAACTGACCCTTTGGAGGATTGACAGGATAAAACCATTATTGGAAAACTAATAACCACCCTGGGTTCAGATCAAGTGGTATCAGAGCAGGCTTGATACCAGTTGCAGGTGTTGAAGTTGAAAATGGCGAGATCACCAAAATAGTTATGATTCGATGAGTTTCGAGAGCTCAACCAAATCCTTCAAGCAGAGAATGTTGGATTGAAGACATTTTTGCATGTTGTAGAGAAGGAGAACCAAAATTTGCAAGAGTATCTACAATCCATGAAGGTACAGGCAAGAGAAGGCTCTATGAATGAGATAGTGATAAGACCATTTTGTGACCATGGAAACTTCACCAGTTATGGGTTTGATCATGACAGTGAAAATGTATGCACACTTTGTCAAGAAAATTAAGATGACATCTAGGCATCCAGAAACCAAGGAGGATTCCTAGAAGCATCATCCACTGATCCTTCTCACCAGGAACAACTGGACACATATCAGGAAGAAGACCAAGAGTCCCATCTTTGGATGGAGGTAAATAAACCATGTTTAGTCCCTTTCTCTATTAATGTTGGTGACTCTTTTAAAGTCCTTGAACAACATACTTCATGCATCGGCTTAAAGTTGATGAGGATGATGGAATATGAAGGAGGAGGACTTGGAGCCAATGGACAAGGTATTGTGGATCCCATCGAGGTAGTGGTTTGGACTCGATATGCCAGGATAGGTTATGTCTCAAAGGATGTTGGAGAAAGCTCCAAAACAATTAGGGAAGAAGACCTCGGGACAATCATTGAGACTCCAAAAGTCAATAGCTCATCGGGAGATGAAATTTATCCAGTGCAAGTTGAGAGAATGGCTTCGCATGATCGAGGATTTGAGACATCTCCAGGGAGAGATGAGTATCACCATGAAAGAGCTGAGCCTAGCTCTTCTTTCCAGCCTGACTCCAAGGACAACTCACCGAGGTATTAGAAATATTGAAACTCTAAAATTCCATTTGATTATAAGCATGTTACTAATATACAACAGATCTTGTGGCATCAAAGACCATGCACTCTTTTTGGATTGAATAACCACGCAGTGTCCCAGTGTTGGAAGAGAAATTCCTTGTACAGGAAGTTTATGGCAACCGGGAAAAAGAAGAGGATAGAAGATCACTCTCCACACACCGAAAGGAGTAGGGGAAATACACTTCTGAAGGTGAAAGGATATTGCAACCATTGTAGAAGAGATGGAAATCATGAGGCCACCTATTGGTCCCTGCATACATATCTACATCCAAAGAGGAACAAGAAGACCAGGAAGACACCTCCGAGGGAGAGAGCTAATTAGGCAATGTTGCATGAAAATCTACCACCAGGAGGAAACCAACTACCATAGAAAGGACAACTCGGTAAAGAGGACCTATTTGGCATAATGACTGAATGGATGGGGAAAATACTTGAGTTAATCGAGAGTGGCCATCTTTGTAAATCACATGTTTCATTTCAGACCCCATAGAAGGGCATTATGTAAGAGTGATCATTGTTTGATATCACTCTTTTCTTGCAAATGTTGATATTTTTCAGCCTTTTGAAGTAGTTTGGGTGTGGGTTTTCTTTTGTAAGTCCAGTGGAAATGAAGCTTATAATATAAAGAATTTTGGGGACCAAAAGTCCTTTTAGTTGGGAGATGTGATCCGGGAGTATCTAGAGAACATCATAGAAGTTTTAGAAGTGTCCCAGAAGACACAGGATGGCCTCGACAAATGAAAGAGGGAAAAAATTCAAAGTCTTCAAAGCTCAAAAAAATTATCATCGTTGTGAAGAGTGTGTCATAATATTTCCAATGGCGTAAATGGTTCATCAAAGGAAGTTACCGATCGAAATATATTCGTAGTCAAAGTTTTGGTGAAACTAGCCCAATCAGCAAGGATGAGTCAACATTCGTACTATTGATGTCAGCAACAATACTAATGGTGTCAGCATCTGTACAGGGTACCTGGCACAGTCAGAGAGTGACACATGTCCCGATGATGTCATCATGATGTCAATATGTTGACGTGGCAGCACCAAAGGCTGCCACATGTCACTCATTTTCAACATTTTCATGTCGACATGTGGACCAATGAGAAAGTGCCATGTGGTAATCTGTACAGCCACATGGTAGGTGACATGGAAATAGGTACAGCTACGTGGCATCCGTACAGGACGTGGTAGCATGACGTAAACATGATGATGTTGCCCAATGATAGTGTGCCACGTGGCATGTTGATTTGGAACTTTGGGTTGCCAAATGGGCCAGTGGAAATGTGACATGTGGCACCCCCACGTGACACCATGTGGCACCATCCAAGAGCCACCATGTGGTCCTCTCACAGACTGACACATGGGCCATTAGTCGGATGACATGTGGCAGGGACATGTATGGAAATGACTGTACTAGGTTCATCAAATCGTTGGTCTCCATGTGGCCCAGTCATGGGTTGCCACGTGGCAGCGGGAAAATTCCCAATTAGAGCCTATAACCAAAATTCCAAATTAAATTTGGGTTGGCCGATAACCAACCCCATTTTCCACCAAATTAAGTTGATCCACCAAGCTATCCATCCATCCATGAGTGTGTTACCTACATTTTCATTGTCCTTCATTTCCTTATTCCTCAAACAACTTAGGGTCTCATGACCACACCTTCGAGGCTTCATCAAGACTTCATCAAATGAACCCATCAAATATGCTGACATCAACCACTCTTTTTGGCATCAATGACATCTAACTCACCATCAATATTGACCAAAACTCTAGGGTATCTCTAACGCTCTGAGGTTTGACATCAATGACAATCAACTATCCAACATCCAACTCTAGATCTTGTGACAATATGTAGGTTCTTTGAATTTATTATTTTTGGTTTCAAGATGTTGTGGAGTAAGTTCATAGTCTTTTTATTCATTATTTTATCAAGTACTATTGGGAAATCCTCAAGTGAGTGATCGCCAACACCGCATATGTTGCAAAATTTTAAGTCGACTCGATCTTTTATTGGGAAGTTGAGTCTAATTTGGTCTTCTTTCCAGCAATTGAAACAATAAGGACAACCTCGACCTTATCCTCGAACACAACCCAGGAAACCAACTCGACCTCAACCACCTTGACCTTGATCATAATAGTCACTTCTTCTTCCATAATCATTGTTTTGGTCGATTGCTTCTATATGGTAAACTGTGTGCACATTTTTTCTATCTTTTGTGTTTAATCGACATTTGGATGTTCTATGGCTATGAGATTCAAAAATATGGCACCATTTGGTGTTTTTCAAGTTATGTAGGAAGTCTTATATAGTATGGTCGGTCAAAGTCTCACATATATTGCAGTATGTCATAGATCGTACTCATTGCGCATCTACCACTGTCACTTCTTCATTAATATTATGGGTGTATTTTGTGTGACCATCTTCACGGCATACAGTACACCAAATTTCATTTCTTCTTAAGGAAAAAAAAAATAGAGTCTTCTATAGTTGTTTTATTTTGTCCTCTAGCCTTTTTTGTGTCATCGATGAAATTGACAGGTCGTCATCATATGATTCGACACGTTGTGATTTCTACATGGTGTCTTCACATGTGCTTATCTCATAGAGGCGTAGTGGTGTTCAAATTCTCTGGAGAAATCCAGCAACAACCATTGTACTGGTAAATTTTGATCAATTGTCGATGGTATTTGGATGAGGAGGTCTTTAAATATTTTTTCATATTCATGAACCGACTCTCCTAGTTTTTACTTTATCTCTTTATGTTTATGTGCAGATATATGCATAACATCTTAAGCTTTGAAGAATGACAAGAAGTTTTTTCTTATGTCTGATTTAGATCAATTTTGATTCTCCATATAATTCATGAACCATGTAAGATCGTGGCATCGAAAGGCTACACCAAATTGTCCCATTTGTTTATTTTCATCTTTGATGCCTGCTACATCCCAAAAAAATTCACATACGAACCACTGTGTTTTTGGATCCTCGTTTCCTTCATAAATAGGAATATTATTAAGTCTCATTGTTGTTTTCTTTCTAAGAACAATATACTTTTGTGATGTTTGGTTTATCACAATTTTTGACTGGGATGTCCTATTCTTATTAGGTTATTGTTGTGTCGACTTGTTTGTTAGTCAATATTATGATGGATGGTATGTTATAAGTAATTGGTCCCTTTTTTTTAGGTTTTCTTCTTTAGTTTGAAAATTTTGATCTGTGTACTCAACGATACATCATTCCAATGAGCGTGTCGATTAGTGGTTATACTCTACTAAATTATTGTGTACCTTTGATATGAGATCTGATAGGGGGGTCGACGTTGTGAGATCCTTTATGTGAATGAGTGTGTTATAGACTTGGTTTAGGTTTATTTCTGTCTCAACTATGAGTGTATCATGTATATTCCCACGCTTTCCAGTTCTATACCATGGCCTTGCGAACTCTTCGACGATCTGAAGCCTATGCTGGAGGAATTCTTTGATTCGAGGGCTAATTATTTGAATAGGAGGAGTGCATATTGCGAGTCCTAATTTTTCATAATCCATGCTTACAGGTTGGTATTCAATTTGATGGGCACCCATGCTAGTGTAACGTACCCCTCCACCCCCAGGTCAGGCACGCTACCTCAAAAACTCTATTTGAAGTTGATTTTGAATTCTGATACCACTTAATTATTAAAGAATCATGAAAGAAACATGATAAAAACACATGAAATAATAAATATTCATGCTACAGTATAAATAATGTTTAAATATGCCATGCATAGAAATAACCAGAAAGTATGCATGTTATAGCATACGAATCACAGAGACAATACTTAATACATAACGAAAATAAATATACAACAAAGAAACACCTGATAGAGAGAACTTATATTTAAAAAAATGGTTCACCAACTGGTTGCAGACCAAGGATGTTCCACCCAACCATAGACACTATTGTTCCAAGTCTCAACAATAGGTCACCCCTAAGCTGAGGCTATGGATACACAAGGACAACTCCAGGTTGTCACTAAGCTTCCCAAATTAGTCAGCACTCAAGATATCACAGGTTCCTCAACAACAACAATCCAAAGTACACCATCTCTCTTCTCTATGGCTTGCAAAACCCAAGAGAATGGAGCCCCTTCTCTGCCATGCAGTCCCTCAAGTTTTCCAACTCCTTCCAGGGCTCCAGTGCATTTTTTCAAGAATATCCACGCTGGGATTCTCAGGATGCACAAATGTGAATAAAATTTAGTACATGCCAATGCATCTCATGCATGCATGCATTAATTCATGGTTGAAACACACCAGTCACTACTGCAACCAACAAACAATGGCTTCCCCCTCAATAATTTGTCCCCATGGTCCCATTGCAACAACAAGGATGAATGAGTGAAAAAGTACATAGAATGGATAGTGTGAAAAATGAATAATGAATGAATAGAGTCAGTGAAGAAGAACCCCCCAAACAACCCACAAGATGGGTTTTAATATTTACTTGAAAATCAAGAACCCCATGGCCTTTCCCCAAGAAGCACATGTAACCAATTATATCCATTAAAACATTTATGGGTAAAATAAAATATAATAAAATGATGCATCCCCTTAATCCCCCTCTCTCATGGAATCTTAGCCCCCTATAACTCTTGTCCTTGTCTTTCTTGCAGCCAGGGATGTATTTTATTATTAATAATGATCATAGCATTACATTTCCTAGGCACGCTGAAATTTGTAATTGTTTGGGAACTCTGTCCTTTCATCAAATAAAAAAAATACATTATTTCATATGGGGACTCAAAATCGAGGTATTACATTCCCCTTCCCCTTATTTTGGCACTGTCCTCAGTGCATATACAAAATAGAAATCAAAATTTAAAAATGTATTCAAAAATTCATAGGTACTTTGCCCGTATGGCATCTTCATGCTCCCAAGTATCATCTTCATGACCGTAACAGGTCCGCTAAACTTTTACCAGCTCTATAACTTGATTCTAGAGCATTTTTAATTTTATGTCTAATATGTGCATTGGTTGGACCTGAAAGTGTCCCTCTGGATCTACCTGAATCAAATTCTATTCAATAACATGGTTAGGATCATCTATATATTTTTTCAACAAAGAGACATGAAAATGCACATTCATGGAAGCAGGAAATGCAAGCATGTATGCAACTGGCCCTATTATGACCAATATCTCAAATAGACCACAAAATCTAGTTGTTATCTTTTTACAGCGACCCAACTTCAATGAGATCTTCTTGGGATTCACTTTTAAAAGAACATGCTCCTCCACTTTAAATTCTCTAGTTGTCATGTTCTTATCTGCATAACGATTCTTTCTATCTTGAGCTGCCTTTAAATTTTTCTTAATTCTAACCATATGGTCTTCCATGTCCTTGAGCAATTCTGGCCCAAGTACTACTTTGTCTACTAGGTTTTCGAAACTCACTAGATTATTGCATTTTCTACCATACAAAGTCTCACATGGGATCATCTTCAATGAAGCTTGATACCCATTACTATAGGCAAACTCAACCAAATGCAAGTAGTCTTCCCACTTAGATGGTTTATCCATCGCATACATTCTCAGCATGTCTTCAATCACTTGTTTGACTCTCTTTGTCTACCCATCTGACCATGGATAGTATGTTGTGATAAAATTCAGATTTATACCAAATCCTTTAAATAATCCCCTCCATAAATTTGAAGTAAACTTTGTATCTTTGTCTAAAACAATTTCCTTAGGTATCCCATGCAACCTAGCAATTTCCCTCATGTAAATTTCTGCAATATTAGATGTTGTATGAGTCATTTTCACAGGAACAAAATGAGCATCCTTTGTCAATTTATCCACAACTACCATTATGGAATCATGTTTCCTTGTTGTCCTAGGCAATTTAGTTATAAAATCAATGGTTACCACTTCTTGTTTCTTTTCTGGAATTGGCAATGGATGAAGCAAACTCACTAGATGTCTATGCTCAACTTTTACTCTCTAATATTCCATACATCTCGCAATGTAATAAAAAACATCCTTCTTCATTCCTAGCCAAAAGAATTGGCTTCTTACTGCTGCAATTGTTTTCTAGTAACCAAGATGTCCAACATATGGAACATTATGCATTTCTTTTAATACCAAATTCCTAAGTTCTTCAGAACTAGGAACATAAATTATATTCTTATGCATAAGTAATCCATCTTCCTTAATATCATACTGTTTAATTTTTCGTTGTATGTTTTCTTGTTGTAACCTTTCTTTTACTTGTAGGTAATGTTGATTTGTAACAACAACATCTAAAATTATTCTCTTTAAATATTATTGATGCATACTAACAGTTGTATCATGCATGACATGTAATCTTCTACTGAGTGCATCAACAACTTTATTTTATTTTCCCTTGATATGCTTGATGTCAAAGTCATACTCACTTAAAAATTCCATCCATCTTGTTTTCCTAGCATCCAAAGTTGGTTGTTCAAAAATATATTTCATACCACTATGGTATGTCCTTGATTCAAATATTTTTCCCATGAGATAATGCCTCCACATCTTCAATGCATGAACTATTGCAGCAAGATCCAAATCATGTGTGGCATAATTTCTCTCACGTTCTTTGAGTTTCCTAGACTCGTAACCAATGACATGTCCATTTTGAGTGAGGACTCCACCAAGTCCTTCCTTGCATGCATCTATACATACCACAAAATTATCATTTGGGTCAACAATCTTTAAAATAGATGCACTAGTAAGCAATTCATTTAACATGTTAAAATCATCTTCACACTGTGGTTTCCATTCAAACTTGTTTCCCTTCTTTTGTAAAGAAGTTATGGGATGAGAAATCTTAGAGAACCCCGCTATAAACATCTTATAGTATCTGGATAATCCCATAAAAGATCTGATTTCTGAAACATTACTGGGTGTTGGCCATCCTCTAATGGCTTCAATCTTTTTTGTATATATTGTTATACCTTGTTCTAAAATAATATGACCTAAATAATAGATTTTTTCTTAGTAAAAAAAACACTTACTAAGTTTGGCATAAAGTTGATGTTCCCTCGGCACTTGTAACACCAACCTCAAGTTATGTTCATGTTCTTCCTCAGACTTAGAATAAATAAGTGTTCCATCCAAGAACGCAATGACAAATGTATCCAGATAATTTCTGAATATGTCATTCAATAAGCACATAAAGACAGATGGTGCATTGGTCAGTCAAAATGGAACCACTACAAACTCATAATGTCCATACCTAGTTCTGAAGGTTGTCTTATTGATGTCTTCTTCCTTGATTTTTACCTAATGGTATATGGATCTCAAGTCTATCTTTGAAAATAGATTTGCTCCTCTTAGTTGATCAAAGAGGTCATCAATTATGGGTAGAGGCTATTTTTTCTTCACAGTGGCTTTATTCACCTATCTAAAGTCTATACACAGATTCAATGTTCCATCCTTCTTTTTGAAAAAGAGTATTGGTGCTCCTCAAGGTGAAACACTTGGATGTATGTACCATTTCTTCAACAATTCTTCCAACTGCATTTGTAATTATTTCAATTCAAGTGTACTCATTCTGTAAGGTATTTTTTATACCAAGGAAGCTCCTAGTACTAAATCAATAGAGAAATATATCTCCCACTTTGGTGGAAATCCTGGTATTTCTTGGAATACATCTTCAAACTCTTGCAATACTGGAAAATATTCAAGGTTTGGACCTTTTGTCTTTTCTGTCTCTTCCACCTGAGATGCATACAATTGACATCCTTTCCTGAAACATTTCTTCAGTTGTAAGGATGAAATCTCCCTTATAGAAATGGGTCTTGGAATTCCTTTCACTGTGCTCTGTTTTCCTTCTTCATCAAGACATGCAAATGTCTTGTTATGACAATCCAAGACATCATGGTGTTGGTCCAACCAATCCATTCCAATTAGGATGTCATAGTATCATAATGGGATGATATTCATATCAGCAACTGTATTTACTCCATTAATATTTATTGGACAACTTATGACAGCCTCATTGATTCTTCTTTTGGTTCCAGTGGCTAGTTGAACCAAATTTGACTTCCTTAGATTACTTTTCCCCAAATGTAATCTATCCACTATTTTAGGATCAATGTAAAAATGACTTGCTCCTGAATCAATTAAAATAGAAACAGGTTGATTAATGATCTTACCTTCCACTTCAATCATATTGGATTGGTACTCTGCTTGTCGATCTTCTAAGGCTGCATATATATTTCTCATGTCCTCCACTATTGTATCCTCTTGGATTTTTTTCATGGCCTTCACTTTATCTCCTCTATGAGGAAAATCCTTGTATAGGTGATTTTCCTTGCACCCCCAACATTGGATTGGTGGTCTTCCTCTTTTCCCCAAGGAATCCTTTTTATTGGATTCATCCTTAGAAGACTTATCTTGTTTATTTTTATTAGGGTTTTTTCTATTGAAAGGAGGTTTGAACCCCTTCCTCCTCTGATCATATTTCTCCTTCTTATCCTTCCAATATGTATGCATGGATTATCTTCCCTTTCCTTGCACCTACAGGTACTTATCCTTTCTGATGGTATCAATCAATGTCCTAGGCTCATCATATTGAATATTCTCTTTATAAAAGGATGGAAGTCCACTTAAAACTTTGTATATTCACTTTTTCATCTTTGGTAAATCCTACATACTTCAGAAATCCCAAGAACCTCTTCTCACATTATCTCATGGTCATGCTTCCCAACCTTAGCTCAAAGAACTCTTGCATGTTCTTGTCATAGAATTTATCTGAAAGGTACTTCTTATGAAAATATTTATTGAACTGCTTCCAAGTGATCATGCTCTCATTAATGTGATCCACTTTCTTCGGTTGATCCAACCACATAGCATCTTTCCCATGTAAATGATATGTGGAAATTCTTTCTTCTAGGTTTGAGGAGTATTTATGCAATTGAAAATACCTCCTGAGTCCAAGCAGCCATGATTCAAAATTATATTCCCCTTCTCTTTCACCATCAAAGGATGGTGGCTTAATTTTCCTCAACTCTCCTTACAAGTTTTCCAATCCATGCCTTATTCTTTGGTGCCTAATAGGAGACACTTCTGGACTACTTATGGAGTCTTCATATGCGTAAAATTTCCTTGTTGAGTAAGGTAGTGAGTGATGTCTATGAGTTATACTGGCACTTCTTGAATGAGTATCTCTTATGTAGTTACCTCTTATTTCATGATATATTTCTTCTTCCTCCACCCTTAAGTTCGATCAATTCCTTGCTTTCCCACGCAATTGATTTAGGCTTTTCAATACTTGACAATTATCTGGTTTTTTTTTCTCTCATCAACCTCTCATTGTCTTCTTTGTAACTCTGCACTTCCATTTTCAGGCTTCTCACAATCTCTATTAAGGTTTCTTGTTCTCCTCTACTCATGTGCCCATTTGATTGTGTCTCTGCATTACCGACACTGATATTTTAACCTTTGGATTCTTTATCATGATTTAAGGATCCCTATCCTTCCTCCATTTATTGAATATGCATTCTTATCTTGAACTGATATGGTTATACTCCCTAATTCTGCAAAATGTGCAAGCAACCATTTTGTTAGAATTATGCATATTATAAAAAATAAAAAAATCAAACAATGCTATAGGTCCTTTTGATTCTCAATTCATGAAGAAATATATCATCATTATCCAAATTATAACAATTAAATGATATTCTCCTCTCAATTACCTTTCTAATGACCATTACCATGCCCAATTCGATCTCTGAGATGAAAGTTATGGCTTCTTGAAAAAACTCACTTTCACCCTTTTTGTGCAAATAGGATCTTATAGCGGAAATGGAATGGTTGTGTGCCAATCTTGTCAAATTGTTCCATGGGCCCTTTAAAATGGTACATAATTCAAATTATGCATAGGCACTTCCTTCAATTCACTTTCCTTGTGACCATGGGCTCAAAACCACGAGATTATCCACTCTAAGTTATGTTCCTTTAGCGCTTTTCTCTTTTTTCTCCCATTGATGCAGGAGCATCAAATGAAATCTTGAATTATGAGCCTAGGAGGGTCAAAACATTTACTAAAGGGGGGTTGGTTCCCTTAATTTTAAATTTCCATTGTAACAGATAGATCTAGAGACCTATAAAAGATGTTTAAAATGAATTTGTTGTAGTAGGTGTAATTTTGTTGTTGATTTTTAGAACAGAGTAAGTAATTCCAGGGTTTGAGTTCATCTATGGTGTTATGTGTCTCTTAGTTCAATTATTATTTCGATCCCCTTCTCCAACAATAAATTGAAGGGATAATTAACTTAGATTCTCTAGTTTATAAAGATTTTGTAGAGTAATTTGTATGTTACAGGTTCGACAAAGCTCGACTGTTAGATTTGGAGGGAAGGTGTTTTGGTCCTTGGATCGTATTGTATAGAGGATTGAATCTCGATCATCAGATCCAAACCTAAGCAGAAATTAGAACATCATACCATGTTCCAACATGCATAGACAAATTATCGAAGTTGATATATGATCATTGATCATATTTATATCAATGATCCTCATTCATCATTGACTAGGTGGACAAATTGAAACCAACACCATTGATCGTGATTAAGATAAGATCCAATGGCAGAGATCCATAGCACAAATTGAATTTTCTTGATCGTTAATTTTCGGTAGGTTACGCGTTTTAGATCTGGACCATCAGTTGATTTGGTGACATGTCATCCCAAGATTAATGCATAGGGTGGACAAGATGCTAACACGCCACCATGTTGAGATGCGTGGACCGTTGATATCAATGGTTGATTAAAAAACAACCGTCAAATCATCCTTTTCATTGGGTGACTGTTTGGGCCTTTGATCATGACAGGGAACGAAAGATATACGGCTAGGATTGAGCATGGGATTAGACAAGGGTCACAACCTACGGTCATATAGGGAAAGAACTAAGACTCAACCCAAAAATCTATTTGTTAGACCATGGACCCAATCCTTGGTCTTATTGACACCAAAAGGGCGACACAACTTCTTAGAACAGGGGGAACCATTGAAGCATTGGTCCAGGCAGGCTATCACCCACACAGGACCTCGTTCGAAAATGTTTGTGGCTTGTTTATTTCTAGGCCCTTCGCACCTCTAATCAACCCTTTTACCTTATCATGAGACCAATGTTGGAACTAGGTCCTCCATAATTCGACATTCTTTCATTCTTCCAGAGTAATAGTTCATGAAGTACACTTCGTCGAAGTACTTATATTATCTCCACTAGTAGATCAGATGGTTGATATTTAATCTCTCATTGACTAGATGATCCTGGATCATATAGAGGCTTCAACGAAATCAACGATCATGACTTAATCATGTGTTGAGATGAATAGTCCTTATTTATTTCAGGACTTCGGCACTCTGAGACTTCGAGATATTACAAATATTAAGTTGTTCAAATCCCCTAGAGTTATACATGTCGAAGTGGTAATAAAGTGGTGATAACAGCTTATCATTGGTTAACACCGTCGCTTATGCTATCCTTCCACTTTCTTAATCCAATGGTCATGAATTAATCAAGTTTTGATATGGACGGTTCTTATTTATTTTGGGAATTCGACACTCAAGGACTCCGAGATATTACAACTCTCAAGTTGTTCAACTCCTCCAAAGTTATACTTGTCAAAGTGCTTATGCCATCCTTCCACTTCTTGGTCTAATGGTTGAGAAAACTCTCGAAGGGATCTTAGATCAATGGTATGCGTGATTTCATTACTCCGGGACTTCAAGATATTATGGCTTACCATGTCCTTCCACTATACTCAATTGAAAAGTCGAGAATTTCCCCGAAGTTCCTCCTTGATCTGACAGTCTACATTAATTCATGGTTTCAGCCCTCGGGGATTCCACTCATTTATCCCTGGAATGGTCAATGTTGAATGACCACATAACTCATCAACCCATTCGAATGGACGAGTTTTTAATGGTTCAATCGACCGTCTCTGGTTATACCTGAACATTTCTCAACTAGATCTGACAACTTTCTTTCATACTCCTTCCCCTGACTGTAATATATTTTCCTCAATTTTCTGAAGGTGTTTCTACACTTGATCTGTTGGTAATTTGATCCCAATAACACATCATTAAGGCACTCCTTTTCCTGAGATTTCCTTTGACCTTTCCAAAGGTCTCAACGTTGCGCGCTCTAATTCTGTGCAACCTAATACGATATCTCTCGTGAGCTTTAGGATATCAAAGACATATTATTTCTTAATGACAATACCATATTGATCTTCTTGAAATCAATGCCAACACCACAATACCATGTCCAATAGTTTTGGCCCATACCATTCTGGTGTTTCAACCTAAAGCTCTGATACCAATCTATAACGTACCTCACCAGCCCAGGTTGGGCACACTACCTCAGAAAATCAATTCGAAGTTGATTTCAAATTCTGATACCATTTAATTATTAAAGAAGTATGAAAAAAACATGATAACATCACATGTAATAATAAATATCCATGCTACAGTATAAATAATTTTTAAACATCCCATGCATAGAAATAACCAGCAAGAATGCATGTTATAACATATGAATCACAGAGACAATAATTAATACACAGTGGAAATAAATATGCAGCAGAGAAACACATGACAGAGAGCACTTATCTTTAACAAAATGCTTCACCAACTAGTTGTAGACCAAGGATGTTCTACCCAACCATAGACACTATTGTTCCAAGTCTCAACAATAGGTCACCTTCGAGCCAGGGCTATGAATTCGCAAGGACGGTTCCAGGGTGTCACTAAGATTCCCAAACCATTCAACACTCAATCTCTCATAGTTTCTTCAACACACAACAATCCAAAGTAAACCAACTCTCTTCTCTCTAGCCTACACAACCCAAGATAATGGACCCCCTTCTCTGCTATGCAGTCCCTCAAGTTGTCCAACTCCTTCCAGGGCTCCATTGCATCTGGTCAAGAATATCCATGATAGGACTCTCAGGAAGTGAAACTGTGAATAAACTTTAGTACATGCCAATGCATCACATGCATGCAGGCATTAATTCATGGTTGAAACACACCAACCACTACTAAAACTAACAAACAATGGCTTCCTCCTCAATAATTCACCCACATGGTCCCATTCCAACAACAAGGATGAATCAGTGAAAAAGTGAACAGAATGGAGAGTGTGAACAATGAATAATAAATTAACAGAGTGAGTGAAGAAGAACCCCCCAAACATCCCACAAGATGGGTTCAAATATTTACTTGAAAATCAAGAACCCCATGGCCTTTCCCCAAGAATCACATGTAACCACTTCTATCCATGAAAACAATTATGGGTAAAATAAAATATGATAAAATGATGTATCCCATTAAGCCCCCTCTCTCGTGGAATCATATCCCCCTATAAATATTGTCCTTGTCTATCTTGCAACCAACAATGTATTTTATTATTAATACTTAGCATTGCATTGCATTTCATAGGAACTTTGGCCTCTTTAATTGTTTGGGCACTCCGACCTTTCATCAAATAAATAAAAAATACATTATTTCATATGGGGACTCAAAACCTGGGTATTACAGCCAGCCTCTATCAATTGTACTTCATTACTTTTGTCGAAGGTCATCGCGGCTATTGTAATTTCCAGGTTTGGTCGATTCATATATTCGTACTGATCATGTGCTCTATCAGGCTGAACTTCCTAGACTAATTTTCTATTTGAGTTCTGATTGTGCCACATGTTGCGGCTCTCCTCTCTTTTATTTTTCCTCTTGTTCCGCTCCAAATTTTGGATGTCGTTTGTTTGCTTGTAAATTTTCTTTCCTCTCAAAGACATTTATGCTTTAGTCAAATGAATGTTGGTATGCTATTTTATTAGGGCATCTCATAGATCAACCGACCCCCTATCACAGCCCTAACTTACTCGAAGTCGATGGGGATGGCCATGTTTATTGTTTGAACAAATAGTCCCATATTTATTTTATATCTTTTCACTTTGCTTATAGGAATTCTTCCCACTTCTCATATTTCTCTTCCAAATTACTATTTCGCAATGGTGTACCTAGTCGAGCTCAATATTTAACAATGTCACTGACTCATGGTGAAAAAAAAATCATAGTGTAGCTCCATGTAGAATTTGTCTTTTATTGTGTTGAGGGAAGTTTGATCCTCAATAGCTTGTTCTATTATATAATCTTCCATAATTCTTTCAACCCACTCATGCAATTTTGTTCGTCCATCATTTATAATCTTGAGTGTTAATGTTTCATCGGGAGTCAATTTACGCATTACCATATTTGTTGATGTACTTGAATATGGATTCAAGGATAGCCTCCAAAAATTGTTCGTGAGTCTCTGAGAAAAATTGTGATCTTGCTTCTACTAGCGTGAGGTTGTTCCTTCTTGCGTAATTCTTGATGTAGTTTTCAATTTTTTTCTCCCACCATTCGTGTATGTCTTGTAAAGTTATCATCTATGTGATCTTCTGCATGCCCAAGTTTAGAACTACAGGCAATGGAACTAATGTTTTAATCTATGGAAAAGTAGGGGATGTTACCAGTAGTGCATCACATAGGCAAGAAAAGCATAGATATTACATACATACATCCATAAGCAAAGACATACACAAAGTAGTGGAAGCCCAAGAATCAGTGCTTTATTATATATATGTCAATACAACACAAAAGAGACACTTTCCTTGATACATGATCATCTATTTATACAGACATATTCATTTACTGGGTAGTTGTAACTACTTAACTTCCTGGGTTGGTCGGTTTAACAGACACTTCAACCGACTTGTACTTCTGACTTTGACAATCGACGGACTAATTCTTAGTCGATTTTTAGGTATAGTTGACAGAGTCGACTAGCCCCTTACGACACCATCATTTTATGATTTGCAATCATATCTTGTAACTTAATATCAAAACAACTATTATAATAAATTCATTCATTATCTTTGTCATCTTCTTGATCAATGCAGGTTAAAGAAAATTCATCAACCATTTCCAAAAATTTCTTAATTTGTTGATCATCTTCAAATACCTGCTAATGTTTAACATTGTCTAGGAATTGAGAGTTTGTATTCATTTCTACTTCATATTTGAGATTTGAAACTTCAGGAGGCCTGAAATTACTTGTTTCTACTCCTAAGGAATTAGCATGTTTATTTTCATGTCTAGGAGTTGCATGAATATTAAAGTTAAGAAAAAAAAAAATCTTAAGTCCGAAGAAAAAACTTTGTAGGATCTCATTCTTGGATGTTTAGATTGATAAACGTTCCTTATTTGTTTAACAATCAATTATGCATCACCATATACAATTAGATTCACAATTTTCATTATTCTGGCAGCTTTTAAACATAACACTAAAGCTTCATATTCAAAAACATTATTTGTGGAATCTATTTCAAATTGCAATCTAAAAGAAAATGGAAAGAGTTTGCCAGAAGGTGAAATTAGAAGTATATCTGCCCCATATCCTTCCCAGGAGGAAGCTCCATCAAAGTACATTTTCCACATTCCCTCTTCATGCTCATTATTTTCATACGAAGAAATATTAACATTTTCTATACAAATTCTTGGTTCATCATTTATAGATAAAATGAAATAACCCAAATATTGGAATGCAAGTTCCCATAGTTAGTCATAATCTGTAAAGAACTTATGGATTAAAACTGTGTGGATTTTTCTTAAACATCCAACGTTTCGAGTGGAAACTCCACCCATCATCAAGGACATAGAAAGAATAAATGTTGTAAAAGAGTGACGGGGTTTTGTAAATATAAAGGCAATAATTTGGAACTTATCGTTGGAATTAGGTATTCAACAATTGGGAATTAGCTGTTGGAATTAGATATTAAAAAATTTGGAGCAAGCTGTTTGAATTAGGTAATAAATAAAGAGGATATAAAGAGGTTGTTAAGATTAGGTTAAAAAGATGATTGAAAATATTGATTCAATGTTAAAGATTATTAAAATGATTAGTTTAAAATACTAATAAAGTATTGAATACATACTAAGACAACATTGAATAATACTAATCAAGTAACAAGTTAATAAGGATAAGAATATTAAGAGTATTAAATTAAAAAATTATTGAGAAAGCGACTTAAAATGGGTAGGTGTTAAATTCTCGAAAAGAATGGATGATGGGGAAGTAGGTAGAATAAGGTAATTTATTAAAGAAAAGGAGGATAAAACTCTAACGGAGAAGGGATGAATAATTAAAGGGTGGGTTAGAGACGGTGATTGGAGAGAGGAGAGATAGTTAGAGAGAGAGAGAGAGAGAGAGAGAGAGAGAGAGAGAGAGAGAGAGAGAGAGGAATATAGATGGAGTAGATTCAAAATGATGTATTAGGATACATAGTAGTTGAAATATAAGATATTAAAGGTTAGTTAAAATATAAGAAATAAAATGATTGAACATAAGATAAAGGTGAAGAATATGACAAGAATTATGTGCTAGAGTATTAACTAAAGAAAAGAGAGTAGAGTAATGAATAAAAAAGAAATGATCTAAAGAGGTGATTCAATAAAGATAAGTAGGGACAAATATAGGAACTATTTGAGAAGGGAAATAATTAATGTCAATGAATGATTAAAAAGAGAGAAAGAGCATAAATAAAGGAATGGGAAAGAAAATGATTGTCTAGAGTTAAAAGAATTCAAAGAAAGGAGGGAAAAAGAAATCCCAGAGAGGTTAAGATAAGGAGGTAGTAGAATGGTGAGAAAAATAGGATTATGATATAAGAGGCCACAAGAGGAACATAACAAAATTGGGGACCAGTATGGTTAACCAATTGGTTGGGAAAGGTTAGAGGGAAGCCGTAAAAGCCAAAGGTTTAGTGGTCTAGGTGATGAATGGTGGGCTTCCAAGAATGGTTGAGTTTATAGCCATCTCCGTGGTTAAAATTATTAGGATGTTTTTCAATTTCAAGGGCTTTGCAAATGAGATAAGAGGAGTAGTTAGTGGAGGGGTCTAGGATTTTGTTTTGGTCAAAGAAAATAAGATGTTTGGAATTAAATGAGTGTTCGATGATATAATATTTATAGATTTGGTTATGGGCATTATCAACTATATGTTCTTTAATCATGGATTTAAAGGTTCTTATGATCTGTCCAATGTAATATTTCCCACAGGAGCAAGGAACCTGGTAGACTCTTGGGCCAAGCATCGAGTCAGATTTATCTTTTGCAATTATAAAAATTTGTTTGAGGGTTTTGAAAGGTTTGAAAATGGTTTTAATGTTCTTCTTAGCCAGGAATTTTGCGATGTGATCGGTGGTTCCTTGTATGTAAGGAAGAGGGAGAAGAGTGTGAGGGGGGGAGGAGGAGGCAGTGGAGGTTTTTGGTTTAGGTTTGTTGGATGAGCGGAAGGCTTGGCTAAACTGAGAGAGAGAGAGAGAGAGAGAGTATCCATTGGATAAAATGGATTTAGTTAAATGGGATTTTTCCTCTGCAAGGAATTGAGGGGCGGATATACCAATGGAACGAGTAATCAAAATTTTAAGGACATCATATTTTTGAGCTGGGTGATGATGGGAACTGGCATTTAATATCTATTGGTGTGATTTATCTTCCAATAGACTTGGTGGGATAGGGAGCCATCATGGAAGTGATAGATGAGAACATCTAAGAAGGGAAGGGAGTTGTATTTTTGGGTTTCCATAGTGAATTAGATGTGGAGGTAAAGGTTATTAAGATGATTGAATAAAGAGATTAAGTTGGTGTGTCCATGAGGCCAGATGACAAACGTGTCATCTACGAAACGAAACCAACATTTAGGTTTGAGATGAAAGTTTCTTAAGGCTAGAGATTCGAAATGTTCCATGAAAATATTAGTTATAACTGGGCAGAGGGAGGAACCCATCGTTGTACCTTCGGTTTTTTCATAGCAGAGTCCCTTAAAGGTGAAGAAAGTAGAAGAGAGACATATTTTGATTAGGTTAATAGTTTCGAGGTCAACCAGTTTGGAGATAAGAGTAAGGGCTTCTGACATTGGAATTTTGGTGAACATAGAGACAACATCACCATAGACCATAAGGTCATCTTCATCAAGGTCGAGGTCGTGGATTTTGAGAATGAATTCAATGGAACATTTGATATAAGAGGACTTGTATCGATAAATTCTTGAATCTTTTCAGCTAGAAATCGAGCGAGGGCATGAGTGGGGGGGCTAATGGCGCTAACTATAGGCCGGAGAGGAATATCTTTTTTATGAATTTTAGGTTGTCCATAGATCCTAGGGGTTTGGGGTTTATGAGGAAGGAGATTCTTTTGGATGGGGGGATTCATAGAGGAATATTTGATGGCTTTGCTGATCGTGGAGGTAATGTTTTTGATAGAGTTTTTATCTAGAGTTTCATACGTGAAGGTAGAAAGGAGGTCAAAATTTTTGGGCTCATGCTCATAGGAGTTCATAATCACAGTAGCATTTCCTTTATCAACCTTAAGGACAAGGATGTCAAGGTTTTCATTATGGGGCCTAATAGAATCAAATTGGTCTTTAGTGAGGTTGGGTTTAGGAGGCTTGGAACGACGAAGGATTCACCTGCATTTTGAATAGGAAGGATAATTAATACGATGATTGGGATCACTAACAATGTAACCAAGTTTGTTTTCCCTATCAATTCTCCTAGTCTCTCCACCAAAAATTGGAATGGTGTAGGCATATGTCTTGTCCATTTGTAACAAGCCTCCTAATTTTCTTTCCCATGATCTGGATAAAAGAAATCCATATTTTAAAAGAACATATGCCACAACTATATCCATCAAAACACTTATCTGGGCTAACTAAACTAAAAGATCTTTGATCATCCCTAAACATCTAACTTTTCTTACATCAAAAGAATACAAGTCATGATATGGTCTTGTGATTTGTAATCCTAGCTTCTCCATAGATATTTTTGGAATTAAATTGTGAGAATCACCTAAATCCAACATGCAATTGTGTAACATATGTTCGTGATTTGTTAAGGAAATATAAAATGGTTTCGTTGCTTCTCCTCTTTCCTTAATGTGAGTACCAAACATTGCAGTGGGCCTTTCATCTTGTATATTTAGTGTATATGGATGGGTTGTTACAATAGAACAATAAATCATTTTCATTACCTTTTTCTATAGACAGGATTTTTTGCAATTTCTAACAAAGGGATAGGAATTTTGATCTTATTTAGTTCATTTTCTAGGTTGAAAGAATTTCTTACCTTCCTTGTTTCTTTAAGTTCTGTACATGTTTTCTTTGCATCCTATTGATCAGATTTTTGTTTTGCAAATGTGATTTATTTATCTTTATCTTTATTGAGTATTTTACATGGTTGACCTTGGTTATTTGTTTTAGTTGTATTTACATTTGTTCTTGCCATATGGTCATATTTTTTATGAAGTTTAGCTTGTAAAGCATCTGAGAAAACCCTATATTGAGATGATGATGAATCATTTGGACTATTTTTATTATATTCATTAAAATATGAGTTTAAGCTTAGAGATTTCTCATATTCATCCTGGGTCACATATACATTAGAAAGGTCATCTTCCATCATATTTATTTCATCATCTTCAATTTCATATTCCCCAAAGTTACCAACCAAATTTTCATTCTTTATAGGGGCTTGTATTGGTTGATCTTCATTTCTTATGTATCTTTGTAAAACTTGAGGAGTGTTGAAAGGCCTTCTAAACTATTTTTTTTTCTATTTTCAGGCCTTCTCCTCTCATTTTCCATCATAGCCAATTTATTTGATAGATCCTTAATAATTCTAGACATTTCTTCAATTTTATCTTCTTGATTTTTATTTGTTCCAGATGTTCTAATTTGTTCTTTTTGTTTTATTTTCTCTAGTTCTCTTGAATCATTTCTAACCCTATACTTTCCTGAAGAAATCATATTAGACTATATTTCTACTACGTCATCTTGCATATCATTTAAGGAAGTGGCTCTTCTTTCTCTAAGTAATAAGGAGAAATATGGATCAAAGGAACCAGAAAATGTAACCTTTCCATCTAGTTGTGATGGTTTGACATCTACAGGGATCGTATTATAGAGTTTATTAAATACTTTAATGAATTCTAGAATAGATTCATTATGTTTATTTTTAAGATTCCCAAATCCATTCAATAAATATAAACGATCCTTCTTTTCTCCCCATTACCTAAGAAAGACTAATTCTAGTGCATCCCATGAATCGATGGAATTTGGAGGTAATCCTTTAAACCATGTTCTCACCTCACCTTCAAAAGTTTGAACATAAATCCTCATATAAACATCTTCATGCTCAAGACCTTGATTATATGTGAAGTAATCAAAAGTTGATAAATGTTCAAGGGTCGTGATCTCATCTTCCCCATTAAAACCGGGTAATAGTTTTAAGTAGTTATCAGGAAAATTATGCAGATTCCTAGGAATCTTCAAAGGAGCATATATGGAAGATGCCTTATTAAAAACACTAGGTGGAGGTGGTGGAGGTGGTTTTTGTTGTGGAATATTCCCTGCCAGGATTAGATTATCAATTAACAGTTGTGAATTTTCAAGAGTAAGTGGATTAAAGAATATTTTAAATTCTTCTTAGTTTTTAGAATCCTTTGGAAAATATGCTTGGAGAATTTATAAATTTTCCTCTTTGGGTGATAAGAAAGGAAATCTTGCAGACTCTACAGGATAATTCCGAGGGGATTCTTTTAAGGAAATATGTGGGGATTTTTCTAGGGATTCCTTTGGAGAATTTTCAATGGAATATATTTGAGAGATAACAGTTGAATCTTTGAGAGAAAGTTCAATATCATTTTCGGATCCAGATCTTTAGGGCTAAGATCTCGAAGGCTTTATTGTCGAGAGAGGAGAAGAGAAAACATACAAATATACCATGAAATTAATCACAAGAACATTGATGAAAATCCATGAGCTCAATACACCAAAAAAATATCAGAAAGAGTTGGAGAAGAAGGATTCCATTAAGAATAACCATTACATGCAATGAGGCCTAGAACCTCTCCTTCCCAACCTTCACTCTCTCCCTCTTTCCTTTTTATAAGGTATATTTTTGACAAAGTCAATTTTGATTAGGTTTGACTCCGTCAATTACATATCCATCAAGTTCCCTTTTACATAAAAATATGAATATATGACTCATACATCCGAACTTAGACTATAATCCCCCCTAAGATTTGGATCAATCCTCCCCCTTAGAAAATGATGGTCCCCATAATTTCACCCATGCTAAAAAAAGGAGACCCCATTATGTTCATGGTACCATCATTATTACAATGTGCTAAGTTCCAATGAAGAGAGGTTTTGTGTGGTTAACCCATAACCGGGTTGAAAATGGAAAGATTTTTGTTGATTCTAAGTACAATTTATGAGATGTTTTACATGGGTAAAAATTATAATAGGATTTAATAAATCCAAAAAAATTGAAATTGAAATGAAAAAAACATATATTCATGGTGGCAAACCTCTGGCTGCAATTCTGCAATTTTGTTCATATATTTTGATGCAGATGATGAAATCGAATTTTGTTGAAGATCCATCTGAGGTATCGAAAACATATTTACATTGATATAATATAATTTCTCTATTGTAGCGTGTGGAGTGAGAAAACTCTACCTGAAACTCAAGGAATGTGTGGCCGCATTGTTCTACATATCTTTGGTGCTTAAATCAATCATATCTCACAAATAGGGAAATGAAATGAAATTACGTAAAAAAATCCATTTGAGCTAATAGAGAATCCTTTAAAATGAGCTATAGTTTTCCTTCCAAAATTCTCTATAGAGGTTGTGGAACTTGCATAAAGTTTGCATAATATAGTTTCCTTGTATTTGGTCCATGATTATGCTCGTATGGCGGCCATACAGTTGTGGGTAAGCTGAGAAAGGGCTGGAATGAGGTCACCCCAGCTTCCAAATTTTGCATGTATATTTTTTTAAGTTGTAAAATGATTGCATGAATCTACAATAGTGTTGAATATGAGAGAACCAAGTGTAGAGGGCTACAAAGGATGTTAAGGGTTTGTATAGAAGCCTGGGTTGTTGTAGAGGCCATGGAACCTTCGTGAGTAGCATGGAAACCCTACAAAATTTCTGAAAATGTTGCAGACCAATGGATGCAGTGAATCCATGTAAGGATGCTCTTGCAATGGTGAACAAAGTTTCGAGGGCAGAAAAACCATGTAATACATGTGGACCAACTTTGATACTTACAGTGTATGGCCCAATAAATGGACTCCAAGAGTGCCAAAAGGAGGTTGGAGATTGATGCAAATGTTTGAACTTGAAATATACTTCAAACCCTAGTTCCCATGGAATAGTAACCCATTGTGATACCAATTATCCATATCTTGAGGGCTAAGATCCGAAAGGCTTGAATGTTGAGAGAAGAGAAGAGAAAACATACAAATATGCCATGAAATTAATCACAAGAACATTGATGAAAATCCACGAGCTGAATACACCACAAAAATATGAGAAAGAGAGAAAGAGTTGGAGAAGAAGGATTCCATTAAGAATAACCATTACATGCAATGAGGTCAATTTTGGGACCTCTCCTTCCCGACCTTCACTCTCTCCCTATTTTCTCTTTATAAGGTGTATTTTTTACGAAGTCAATTTTGATTAGGTTTGACTCTATCAATTGCATATCTATCAAGATCCCTTTTACATAAAAATATGAATATATGACTCATATATACAAACTTAGACTATAATCCCCCCTAAGATTCAGATCATTTTCAGGGAAGAATTCAATAGAATCAGTTGTAGAAATTGTTAAAGGATTTTTTGGAGAATTGGTAAGAGACTATTTTGGGGATGATGGAAGAGACAAGTTGGGAGTGGTTGTAAGAAAATCCTTTGAAGAACGTTGTGAAATAATGGGATATTTAATTTTTTCTTTAGGATATGTAGAAGAAGATAGTTTAGCAACAAAAGGAATAATAGAAGGTGTTATAGGTATTTACATAGGATTTCTCTTTGACAATATTTTCTCTCAATCTTCTACTAGTGTATTTTTCTTTGGGTATGGGTTAGCCCTGGTGTTCTTCTTTCCTGAGGTCGGGATTAAAAATTTGGAGTCACCAGGTGAAATATTTTATCCTTCATGACTCTTGTTCACCAACAAAGAGTAGGTTTTCTTTTCGTTCTACCCAAGGAAAAGTAAAATTTCTTTAATACGGTCCTCGACAACAGCACCAAAAGAATGTTGTAACCCTTGAGATTTTTTTGGCTAGAAAACTATGTCAAGGCATCCATAAAATCATTTTTTTTTGTTTAAGTTGATATGTATTAAAGAATGTTTTTTTTGTTGCTTTGTTCAGGCTTGTATTACTAGTCTTTAAATATTTAAATATTAAGATTTGAAGGAAAATTTTCTATGTCTCAAACAATTGAATATTTTAAAGAATGAAAGAAGAATAGAGGAAAACAAAGTTGAAAGTGAAATAATGTATCTCTTGATAAATATTACTTAACTTTTAGGTAGAAGAAATAATAATTGAATATATATCTAAACTAGAATATAATGAAAGGAAAAGAACATGTTTTCCTTATTCACTGGGTGAAATAAATGAAGTACAGGTCTGATTAATAGTCACAGTATATCTCAGAAATCTGTAACTTTTAAAATACCTTTGAAATTTGTGATAGTAATTGTTGTACTAAATTATCATAGTCATGGAAGTAGACACATTCAAGAAGAATTTAGGAGCATGAAGATAAAATCAATAAATAAGTCACATGAATTGAAACATAGAAGTTTGAATCTCAAAAAATGCAGAATTTTTATTAAATATATGATATGTTCGGGCCAAAATGCTCATGATATTTATTTTATCATATATATTTATACAAATCAAGTCTAAAACAAAATGGTATTCAATCCCTTTTCTTGTCTATTCAAGTACAACAAGATCTTTGACTTCTAGAAAATAGGACGGTTGGAGAAGACAAATCATGATTTCCTTCAACTACTTTGGTGAGTCATCCTACCAACAGTTGGATGAGATGATTCCAATTTTCATTCAATGGATAACTGAATGACTTCATCTATCTATACGCAATATCCAATTCATTGTATTTTTCATATGTAGGGGGATTTGAAAGTAAGTTCTTTGTTTTCCAGAGAAGATAGAAATCTTCTATGAGTATGTCTATAATGGTCTGACCTCTCAAAGTATCAACCATCCCTTGAAATTTATCATCTTTTTTTCTAGCAATGAATAAACATTTTCTGTAATTTTCATATGAAATAAGCTTCCCTTTATCATCCCATGTTGAAGGTAACCCCATTTTCACTAGATTTTCAAACTTATTTGTGAAAGATTCAACATTTTTCTTCACCATTATGCATTTATTTTGAGTTTGTTGTATCATATTTCTCTTTGTAAAAACCCTTTTAGTTTCCATAACCATTGTAGTTCTTTCTTTGACACCTTTTTTTGTCAATGTTTCTCTAGAACTGGAATTTAGGAATTTAATAATTTGAGTAGCAACCTGAGGTCTAGTTCCTAATTCATGAAATGATTTCTTTATAATGCCATCTGCTTCATCTGTCAATAAAATTTCATCATCTATTATATTGAAATAGTCCCAAAGTTTTCCAACTTCATTAATGATTTCATCTGAAACGATGTGTCTAGCCCCTATCAGATAGGGTTTTCCAGACATTTTTTTCTTCATTTGCTCCATGTTTGTTAGCATCTTAGCTTTCACCTTCTGGTATTCTTCAATAATATTATTCATATCTTTGATTTCTTCACCTTGTGTTACAATTGTTTTCTTCAACTTCTCAATCTCAACTCCCTTCAGGTTCAAATATACTAATAATTTTGATAGTCTAGTTGTTGGATCTGATTACTCATTTCATTGAGATGAAGATGACCCACTTCTTAGGATCTCAATATGATTTCCATTCAAATCGATTTGTTCTTCCATCTGAATCATTTTCTTCAAAAATTGTTCTTTTTCTTCCTAGACTGCCTATAGCTCTGGGGTCTATACATGATCAATTCCTAGGATTTTAAGTCTTTTCTTTAATGCCTAGATCTTTGTGTCCTTTGTTTTTATTAATGGTTGTACAGATGCTTCATCTTTCGAATTAGCTTCTAGGTCCATCACCCATTGCTCTAACTCTTATACTCGCATTTGTCTAGTTCTATTGGCCAATTTCTCATTTTTGAGTTTGGTTTTGAGTTTCTCATTTATAATTTGAAGCTTTTTTATTCCAAGATTTGCTATCATGACATCTTTATTCAACATTTCTCCAGTTTGTCTATGCAAGTAAAATTTATCCAGTGGATGAACTACATTAAGATCAATAGAAATGTTGTCACCTTTTTATGTTCCTTTGGCTCCGTGACTATTATATTCAACCTTCATTTCTCATAATCTACAGTTGATATCATTTTGGTTTGAGATGTATCATGGTCAAATATTTTAGGAATAACATTTTGTTTAATATTTGCACATGTTTTCCTGATATCCATGAAATGATGAACATAATCAATCTGTTTTGCTTGATCTGTACTCCCTGGTTCTATTTCACTTTGACCTTTTGTACCCTTGGTATTCTTTGATGATGATACTTCCACAATCACAGCAGGTCCCTTGTCCATTGGTATTATTTCTTCCTGTAATTATGGATCTTTTCTTCAACAAAAATCTATGTTTTTATGCCTTTTCTCTTACCTTTCTTCCTCTGTCTCTGAATTCCTTGAAGTTGATTATTTATTTTTTCTCTTGTATGTCTTCTCAAACTATTGAGGGGTTTGTGTGACTAGAGAATTCAACAGTTTCTCTGGAACCTTGTTGTGAATTTGCAAAATATTTTGTACATTTTTCCAGCTTTCTTGGTTTGTCATCATCCCCAACTGTGTTTTTTGTTGATATTGATAAGGAACTTGTCCATGCAACATTATTTTTGAGGAAATCATTGAATTGGGGTCGTACTTCCATGGCTCTCCCTATTGAAATCCCATAGATGAAAGAAGCTTTGTTGTCACTTGCAATGTTGATCTGGTATTGACAATAAAAGGTCCCACTTATTTTTTTAATTTAAAGGTGGTCTTGTATTTTCTTCATACAAAATGTATTTCATCTGAACTTAATCTTTTTCTAATGTATTCTAGTGCAAAGACTTGGGGAGTTAAGAAAGTGGGTAAAAGAAAACGTCGAAGCTCAGAGCCATTGAATCTGATTTTAGTGAAATTCTCAAAGATGTACCAATCTTCCACTCTCTTATTTGCGCTCAACTGTAATAATTTTTTGCATTCAGGTAAGATTTTGGGGGGAATTTCATTATGTATGATATGATAATATTTAGACAAAAGCTGGTCAATATACTCTGGAAATCCAACATTCATAGGCTTCTTTCTAATCAGTGAGGTCCAACTAATGATTGGCACTCAGTTACCAATATCATATTCAACTTTTAATCCACAATGTGTAAAATGAAAGGCTTGAGAAAACAAAAGTAGGTTAACAAGGTAAGATTGGTATATGAAATTTCTAAGAGACTCAAATTCTGACAGTTGATGATGGATTTGATCATCTAAGAATCGGACGTAATTAAATTTAGTCATGGATTTAGTTGTAATTGGAAAAATTGATACCATAATCCCCAAAACAAACTCATCAACCACCAGGTCATTATCCTTTCCCAAAATTACAGAATTCATGGAGATAATATTTTGTGAAATTTCCGGAAAAAAAATAAATTTAATAGCAACATTGTATGTAGGAACATCAAGATTCATGTATAAATATGACTGTAACAGGGCAACTCTATCTTCATGTTTTATTTCTCTAAAGGTTTTGGCTGATACAATCTCATTTAACACTTCACTATCAGGGTTTAATGACCACCTTAACATTTCAACAATGGATTGAGGAGTCGGTTCAATGAGCACAGACCCATCTGTGGAAATTATTGTTATAGCCTTAAACTCCACCCTACAGGTCAGAGAAGAAGCCATTAGTGGATAGAACCCTAATGCAACTTTTTCATGAGGTTTGACCTTTTCCATATCATTTTTTTAGGGCCTCGCGTGACACCTAGCATACAACAAGTGAGGCCTCGCTAGAAAACAGTGTCTCAACAAGCGAGGCAAGTTCAAACTTCTAGAAAAGAGGAGTTACGAGGCGAGGGGTGAGATATGAGTTGGATATTAGTCGTAATAGCCTACGAACTTACATTATTTGGGTTTCTAGTGGACTCTAGAAGATCTAGAAGTCTCTCATAAGCCTCCTCCAAGAACTATATAACAAATTCAAGCCTTGGGAAAGGGAGGGAAGAATTGAATAGGAAATTTATGCTACCAAACTATAGAATTATTCAACCATAATTCATTGGAGCCTAGCATGACCAAGGAGATGTAAGGAGAGGAAAGAAGTAAGGAGCCAAGAAGAAATGCATGTAAATCCAAGGTATTTCATATTGATGTAATGTCTTAATTATAATTAATAGATCATTTGCTTTTCCCCCTATGAATGTTTGCAATTGAATAGAAAATAATTAGATCTGATTCATATCATTATAGATCTCATTGAATTCTAATTAGATATAGGGTTCTAATCCTAAATAGAAAGGTAGAGAAGATTTTTTGTGTCTTTCGTATACATGAAGTAGGTTGTAAATCTTGGAGCTATAAGTATAGGACTGCAGCAACCAGGATATACGAAGGACCACCTCTATAAAGGCATGGAAATATTCTCCATTCTATAGGATCATTGTGAATCCATATCTTTGAATCTAGATCTAGGAAATCCTTTAGAAGTATACCCCTCATGTCTAGGATAACTGGGTTGATCCTAGGGATATATTACTGATCTATTCAGTGAGATCCCTGTGAGCATTTTTCCCATAACAGATTGGCGACTCCACTGGGGAAGAATTCGTTCTTTTTTAATCTATTTTCCTTGCTTTGCCTCTGTTTTTTTGGTTTGAGTCTTGTTGTCTTCCATTAAGCATTCCAGGGCTCAAATCCATTAGATCTTAGAGGTCATGTTCAGATCTGAAGATATGGAACATTCCCTTCCCTCTCAAAAATTCAAAATTTTGACAGGCCTTGCCTGTTGCACCACTTCTATCCCAAGAGGCCCCCTCGTAGGTTAATAGGCCTGTGTCCCATGAGGCACACAAACTCAGTGCAAGTCCCACAAAAGATCCTCATTGGTCACCAGAGGGATAACAAGTGAGGATCCTCACTCTTCCAATGAAGGAAACCCATGAGGACCCTTGTAGGGTCCACAAAAAAGGGCATGTAGGGTGCAAAAAAGGTTTGTTTTTAGCGAAATTTTTTCTAGGTTTTTTATGTGAAGCCTAGGTTCCCTATTCTTGGGGAAGAGAACCTTTAGAACTCAGTTTTTCATGGGATTTTTCATCTTTCTTTGTATGAAATTAAAAAAAAAAAAAATGAAAAATTGATTTTTGTGATCATCCCTTGTGAAGCATTTTAAGAACTCTTTTCATAGTTGCACTTCTGAACTTTGGGGTCTGAAATTGTATTTTTGGGTGATTGATTGTTTCATTTGGTTGAGTTTCCTTTTGCAATTGAGTTTTGCATTGTTAAGATCCATTCCTTGTGATTTTTGGGTTGAGATCTCATGTAAACATTGGAGTGTGATAGGGGGCATCACTACCAATATCACACAACCCTTTGCTTGCTATTTTTTTTGGTTCCTTTTTGCATTTGTCTTTCTTGTTGAGATCACGATTTGTTTACATTGCAAATTGGAAAAAAAATTAAAATTTTCAAAAATATCTCTTGCATGCTTAGTTTTCTTTTGAAACATTAATGTTGTGAGTGTCATAGAAGAATTTATTGCTTTTGGATCTTTTGTTTCTGATTGGATGATTGGTTTGTTTGAGGATTTCCTTGAGTATTAAAAAGAAAAAAGAAAAACTCTTTATCCCTCCCGTAGCTATCTTTCATTGAATTGAAATATTTTTCTCTTGCATATTTGCATTGTTTGGTTGGGTCAAGAGTCCTCACATCATACAAAATTTCATCCATTACCTGGACCTAAGAAACAACCCATAAAAAGAAGCGCTTAATTTAAAATTTATTAGACGTTTTCTTTGATAGCAAACCAACATTAGATAGGTTTAGGGCCTTGGATTAGGATTGGAGAGTAAACTCTCCAAGTCCATTCAACTCAACCTAGAAGTCATTAAAGAGTGCAGAAATCCATTCTTGCAACCAGTGTGTCGAGAAGCTCCTCTAACACAGGAGTCAAGCACGAGGTCACATCGGGGAAAGTTGGGAGATTGCCCCTCTTTGCTTGTTTTGGTGTTTGTGATATCTCTTCATTCGTTATGCATACGAGGGTTATTTTGGGTCACACCTTTACAAATTCGGGCTTAGCTACCTTTCCCTTATGTGCGATCAAACTTACGGTTGTGTTAGCACTGAAAGTTACACTTTGATTGTTAAGTGCAAGCTCAACACCCATCAAAATGTAAAATATAACTTTGGTTTTGAATAGGTGGATCAGCAAGATGGATAAAGAAAGAGAGAGAGAGCAACAAACTGCAGATCAGTAGGCTACACCAATGGGCAATGGAGTCACAAACATCCCACTCATCTAAGGCACAAAAGTTGTTGATAGGTGGAAGAAATGAAAAAGGAAAGCATAAGATAGAATGTTCAGTAAATAGAGATCCTCTCAATTTAATGAATCAACAAATACTTGAATATAAACAATGACTGATGGGCAAAATACAGCAGATCTGTTGTTTCTTAGGGATCCATAAATCATTGACAGCCTTTGATCCTCAAATATGCAATATATTCAAATAAGAAGAAATATAGACAAAGGTTTACAATATGAAATCATAGCTCTCATGAGTCTCCAATAGCAATAATTCTTGCAATCATAAAATGCCCACATGCTTACAAATGAACACACACAGAAAACTGCCTATTCCTACTCTCTCTAGCCTCTCTTGGCTCATGAATCCCCCTCCTTCAAGAGATATATCCTTTTCTAAATAGACAATAGCATCCAAATGAACTAAGGAGGTTGAATCCCATCTCCTCCATTGGATTCTAAGCCTTGGAGAGATGTGGCAACAGTCAAAAAGACAAAAATCCAACAAACTGCTAATTTTCATGAATTTGTTGGAAGTCATTAATAAATTGTTTCTGCCTCATGCATGAGGCCTTTGTTGGAGCTAAATATTAGGTGCAGGTGTCCCTTGACATCTAACTGATCCTTGAGAAGTCATTCGAACTCTCCTTGACATGTGGAAACCTCCCACAAGACGAATATTAAAACCGTGACCACTACAGGAAATTAGTACATAGCGCCATTGTACAAAGTACGCAGCACCTACTTCTATATCCAATATCTCTCAAACAAAAACACATTTTGAAAAACTGAGAGAGGTTTTGTTATTTGGAATTTTATGAACAAAAACCTCCTCCAGTTTTCAAAAATACATTCTCAACTGCTCATAACCCAAGTTTTAAATTAGTGACTCAAAACTAGCAGAATAACTCTGCACAATTTAGCCTCTGCCAGAATATTACGCATCGCTTGTAGGTAGCGCCCGACTGTGTTTCTGCATTCAATTCGGTAGCATAAATTCATGGGTACTTTGATTCTTGAACTTGGATATTGGGAATAACTAAATATAATTTCAATTTTCTCCAAAACAAATAAAAATCCCATAACAATTGTATTCATTTGCCAAAATGAATAATGAAATTATGATTATGTTCTCTGTGAAATATTACACAGCGCCATTAGGTAGCACCACTTGCGCAACGCTGAGGCATAAACCAATATTTTGCTAACATAGGCTCCATGGGGGATAGAATCCTCCCTGTGAGGCTCTAAGAACTCTTGTAATTCAGTGCCTTAGCATTTGGGCTTGTGGAGTCATGCTCTCAACCTTTAACCTCTGTAATCTACTTTGATCTGTGAACTTCAGCTGAAACTAAATGAAAATGAAAACTAAAACTGACAAAATGATGAAAACGATGCTTGTCCAGCAAGCTTATTGCACACACCTACTCTAATTATTGGGAAACTGAAGCGTTCAAGTTACATGAAACAACCAATGAAGCCATTTCATCATTTTTTCAATTGTTTGAAGATTTGAAATGTGCTTCCTTAAGCACCAGAGATAATTCTTACTTGAAGGCAGGTCAAAGAAACATTTGTCAATACACTTTCCATTGAAGAAATCAATGAGCCTAGGCCCACTTTCTACTTGCAGACAGGCTACAAATGGATCCTGAAAAACATCATAAATACTTGCCCCTGCAACATTGCTTTGTGTAAAAAGGAAAAGTATTGCATTAGGTCCTTCATCCATTGTTATTGGTTGTTGTATGGCATGTTGATTCTCTTATTCATCCTCAATGCATATGGCCTTGGTCCACTCTTGTTCATGAGGTGTATTAGGAAAAAGGCTTAGCGATGCTTGTCTTTCTTTAATTTCAACCTTTCTCATCTGATCACATGGCATTTGATCTTGGCTTCTTGATGAAACTGAGCTTGTGTCTTCAAGAGGAATAGGGGGTTGATAGGGTAGTTCATCACAATTAGAAGTGCTTGGGAAACTAAATTCTTCTATATTATCTTATGATTGTGAGGGATATTCATCATAGCTTGGCTTATGGTCCCAATTTCTCAGTTTTGCACCCTCTAAAATTAGATTATCATCTTTTTCTTCTTTTTCAACAACAAAAATATGACATGAGGGTTGAAACAAGCTATTGTTGCTTTGATGTGAAGGGTATTTTTCTGATATTAGGTCTTCAACAGATTGTTCATGGAAATCATCTTCATAATCATCATACAAAGGTGAATCAATGACCATTTGACTATTAATGGTGGAGGGGATTAGTACAATAGCTAGGACAGCTAGTTGCTAAGGGAAAACATCCTCATAGTCATCAAAACTTGGCAAATCATGGAACATTGGTTCATTAACAATAGGAGGGACTGATAAGCTATGAATTCGGTCATGACAAGCTGCAATACTATTCTCATGATGAAATAAATCTGAATCTAAGATAACCTCTTGACTTAAAGAATCGAGAAAAGGAGGAGACAAGGAAATGATGGATTGTCCATATTGATTTTTCTCTTAGGGACTTAGATTTTGACATGAAGAATGCATTTGTTCTTCAAATTTAGGAAAAGCATTATGAAACTCATCATCTAAGTCTTTCTCTCTACAATCATCCCCTTCATCATCACTGCTAGAGGAATCACTTGTTGAATCTTGAATATATGATGCATACCCCTCACTACAATTCTCAAAAAGTCTTTCAGCTGCATAAATTTTCTTGCAATGAGAATAAAAAACATCATGAAAGTCCTTCAAAGAGGAAATACTAGAAGCAGGGAGTGTTTTATACCATTGCCTCGCATCGCCTTCCAATGTATACATGAACATTTTCATCAATATATCTTCATGATGAATGTCAAGCTGCTGCATCAAAACATGAAATTCATGAACATGCTCAAGAGGGCTATCATTCTCACCTTCATAAAATCTGGGTAGCAGATCTTGCCATTCATCAATTTGAAGCATAGGATGTGGATAACCATCTATGGCTGAGAAATTGAGTGGGGCAAACCTCCTGGCCAGGATAGCCTTCATAGCCATTTGATTTGC
Organism: Picea glauca; assembly: GCA_000966675.3. Lineage (NCBI taxonomy): Eukaryota > Viridiplantae > Streptophyta > Pinopsida > Pinales > Pinaceae > Picea > Picea glauca. The sequence continues at coordinate 47,139 of JZKD02S0324065.1, read as the reverse complement.
CTCATCCCCAGTGGAGTCACCAACTGATTCTGAACAATGGAGTCGCCATGGTGAATGTGCAGTATTGAAGGTGTCCAACTTCAGTCACCATCTAAAGCTGGATTTGTGCAGTGTCATTCTTCCCAGGGAGCTTTTCAATCTTCTCAAATCCGTCCTCAGCAACGGCGCCAAAAATGTTAGCACTGAAAGTCACACTTTGACTGCTAAAGTGTAAGCTCAACACCCATCAGAATGTAAAAGATAACTTTGGTTTTGAATAGGTGGATCAGAAATATGGATAAATAAAGAGAGAGGGCAGAAAACTACAGATCAGTAGGCTACACCAATGGGCAATGGAGTCACAAACATCCCACTCATCTAAGGCACAAAAGCTGCTTAACAGAAAACAAGATTATATGTTGATAGGTGGAAGAAATGAAGATGGAAAGTGTAAGATAGAATGTTCAGTAAATAGAGATCCTCTCAATTTAATGAATCAACAAATACTTGAATATAAACAATGACTGATGGGCAAAATACAGCAGATCCTCTGCTTTTTAGGGATCCATAAATCATTGACAACCTTTGATCCTCAAATCTGCAATGTATTCAAATAAGAAGAAATATAGACAAAGGTTTACAATCTGAAATCACAGCTCTCATGAGTCTCCAATAGCAGTAATGTTTACAATCATAAAATTCCCACAGGCTTACAAATGAACACACACATAAAACTGCCTATTCCTACTCTCTCTAGCCTCTCTTGGCTCATGAATCCCCCTCCTTCAAGATATCTCTCCTTCTTTAAATAGACAATAGAATCCAAATGAACTAAGGAGGTCGAATCACATCTCCTCCATTAGATTCTAAGCCTTGGAGAGAGGTGGCAACAGTCAAAGAGACAAAAATCCAACAAACTGTTGATTTTCAAGAATTTGTTGGAAGTCATTAATAAATTGTTTCCACCTCATGCATGAGGCCTTTGTTGGAGATAAATATTAGGTGCAGTTTGAGAAGTCATTCAAACTCTCCTTGACATGTGGCAACCTCCCAACAAGGCGAATATCAAAACCATGACCACTACAGGAAATTAGTATGCAACGCCACTATGCAGAGTACGCAACATCTACTTCTATATCCAATATATCTCAAACCAAAACACATTTTGAAAAAATGAGAGAGGTTTTTTTATTTGGAATGTTATGAGAAAAAACCTCCTCCAGTTTTCAAAAATACATTCTCAACTGCTCATAACCCAAGTTTTAAATTAGTGACTCAAAACTGGCAGAATAACTCTGCACAATTTAGCCTCTGCCAGAATATTACGCAGCGCCTGTAGGTAGCGCCCGACTGTGTTTCTGCATGCAATTCGGTAGCATAAATCCGTGGGTGCTGTGATGATTGAACTTGGATATTGGGAATAACTAAATATAATTTCAATTTTCCCCAAAAAAAATAAAAATCCCATAACAATTGTATTCATTTGCCAAAATGAATAATGAAATGCAGATTTCTTCTCTGTGAAATATTATGCAGCGCCATTAGGTAGCACCACTTGCGCAATGCTGAGGCATAAACCAATCTTGTGCTAACAGACTATTCGCCCGACCATCGAATGTTAGGTGGTAACCTTAGTGGATTTTCCTAGGGATCCACATAGGTGAATGCAGGTGGGACATGCATGTAGTACCTGGGGAAGACATCCATTCATGGTCCTAGTTCCCCAGAGGGATCCTGAATTAATAAAGGGTACTTTCATCGGCCAGGGTTATTTTGCGTTGATCATCATAACTTCTACTCACACCTTCGTTAGTCAGTCTTGTGGGGACTTCATCTCCCCCATCGGGTTGTTTTTCGAAATGCCCCGAGCCAATTGTTCTTCTTTTTGTTTCCTAGATTTGATTAGGGGTGTGCTCTTTGAGTTCGATTCTAGGTCATCCATAGGTTATTTACTTTTTTTTAGTTACATGGATTTTCACTATGGCTGAACTACCGCACTAGTCTCGTCAATTATGAGGACTAGAGCCTATTACAGAGGTGGAACCGCCTCCAAAGCAGTGCCATATCCACAAAGAAGACTTTGAAGGGTCATATTTTTGGTTTGATGAAGCCATTTTAGTTGAGGTAGAAGTGGTCGATGAACATCCTCCACCCAACTTCAACCCACCTTTAACTGAACCAGATGCCCCTTTATTGGTCCAAGTGAGGAACATTTTTGGTGAGCCTTTTTTCGTTATCCAGTCATCCTCTTGCCATGTTTGGAACTAGTGCTTCATCCAGTGCACCTGATCCCGTAAGTCCATCCTCAAGTGGGATTGGGGGCATCTCATTCATGTTCTCATTTCCACCCCTTAACTCCATTAGGCCTTCAACGTCCATACCTCTTTTTTTTGTTCCTCCATGTGGGGGACATCGTCTATATTATTGAATCCATATTTTAGTATACCTAGCATGCACACAACGCCCATCCTTTCTACTTTCATTCCCACTTCCAGATTATTTTCCAGTGGGGGGGGGGACTTTGGTTTTAGCATGGGAAGTGCATCCCCTTCCAATTCCTCCAATCCAATGAGTGGCCTGTGTTGGGTATGTGTTATATTCTTTGCATGATTGTGTGTGGGTGTGTCATATTCGACAATTGCGTCTGACGATCCCAACTTCCTTCGCCCTTTGTGTCGTGTATGTCGAGTGCTTTCCTGGGGGGGTCCCAGGGGGGGCCAAGATTTCCCCCCCCCTAGTTATGTGTAGCATTCGGGACAGCGCCCCAAAATTATTTTTGGGCGGTTTTTCTATTTTAGTGGATCTTTCTATTTTTAGCGGTTTTCTAAATTAATCTCAGATTAATAGATTAGGGTTTTGGTAGCTACAGAATTCCTAAAATATTTTATATATTGTATTGTGAATGGTGAAATTAATTCAATTAAGAGTTGAAAGGTGCAACACCAAGGAAGGTTGGTTTTCTCCCGATTAAGGGTTTCCAGCGTAAATCTTTGTGTACTGTGTGTATGAGCCATTGATTAATTTATGTTTTGCTTAAGAATATGTATGAATTTATTTACTTCACATGTTTAAAACATATGTGTGGTATCAGAGCTCATTTTTGGCTTCAGGGGGACGCCTTTGTTGTTGAGGGTTTGGCTCTGTCTTGATAGATCAAGTTTATCTTGGGTCCGTGATAAACCTGGGTTCAGTGGGAGCTTTTGCACTAGTGATTTGAGTGTATAAAAAGGAATGGTGAGCTCTTCTAAAATCAAGATTGAGAAGTTCAATGGTAAAAACTTTGAGCTATGGAAGCTCAAGATGGAGGACCTTCTTGTAGACAAAGAACAATGGATCGTTTTGGATCCTAATACACAGCCTACTGGTACGCAATCTACTCGCACACTATCTATTGGTACACAATCTTCTAGTACACAATTCTGGTACACAAACTACTAGTACACAACCTACTGGTATGTCACAGGAATAATGGGAAAAGTTGGATAGAAGAGCAAGGAGTATTATTTGACTCTTCCTGGTAGATTCAATGTTGTTGAATGTCTCGGGAGAATATACAGCCAAGGAACTATGGGATAAGTTAGGGAATTTCTATCAAACAAAGTCCCTGGTAAAAAAATTGTTTCTTCGAAAGAAATTGTATCATCTTAGGATGGAAGATGGAGATTCTGTGACAAAGAATCTAAATGCCTTCAATACTCCGATAACTCAACTTGTCTCTGTTAATATTACAATTGCATAAGAAGATAAGTGTATTACTTTGTTATGTTCTTTGCCAGACTCTTGGGATAATCTAGTTGTAGAAATTTGTAGTACCAGTTAATCTACATTGAAGTATGAGGATGTAGTTGCATCCTTGTTATCTGAAGAGATGAGGTAGAAAATCATGGATGGTCAAAGCACAGATGCTTTATTTGTAAGAGGTTGTACCCAATACAGGAATCCTGGTAAGTATTCGGGGGGGAGATCTAAATCTAAAGGTAGATATAAGTCTCCAGGAAAATCTTTGAGGAAATGTTGGAAGTGTGGTAAAGTAGGGAATTATAAGAAATATTGCAAGTCTAAGAAGGTTGATAAACCAAAGGGATATGATAATGCCTCTTCCACGGTACACATAAACCTGGCATCTACAGGTACACATGCAGACTATGGTGTATGGTTGATCGACTTGGGTGTATCATATCATATGACTCCTCACATGGAGTGGTTTTGCGAATATGAAAAATACGATGGTGGTGATGTATTTCTAGGAGATAAATTGACAGCCAAAATCATGGGACTTGGAAGGGTTAAGTTGTTGCTAAAATATGGAAGGATTAGAAATCTCCCTAGGATTCTTCACATTCCAAAACTATCCAGGAACCTAATATTTGTAAGTAAGTTGGATGATGCAGGAGCGGATAGTATATTGGGAAAGGGCACTTGCAATATGGTATGAGGAGCAATGGTGTTGATGAGGGGAGTTCGGTGTGGAACTATATACAAGTTGTTGGGAAACACTTATACTAATGGGTGTAACAGTTATGTTGTCCCTGAGCAAAGAAATAAAGAAGACAAGACCAATATTGTCCTTGGAAAGAAGACTATCTTGTGGCATCAAAGACTGGGGCATATTGGAGAAAAGGGCCTTAGAACACTACATGATAAAGGTATGGTTGAAGGTATGTCTAATTTCACTCTGTATTTTGATTTTTGTGAACATTGCATATATGGTAAACATAATCGAGTAAGATTCCCATCTGGTGTTACAACAGCAAAGGGGATCTTAGAGTCGATACACAATGATGTGTTTGGACCTGTGTGTGTTCCATCACTAGGTAAATATGTGTATTATGTTTCATTCATAGATGATTTTTCAAGGAACAAATGGATTTATTTTCTTAGAAATAAATATGAGGTATTTGATAAATTTAAAGAGTTTAAGGCAACTAAAAAGGTATATTCCACCTTATTTTCGTCCTAATTTTTCTTTATCTATTACTGATGATGATCCCAACATTGTTAGGGAAGCAATGAGTTTATAGGATAGTAAACTCTGGAATAAGGCCATGGTTGAAGAAATGGATTCCTTGGATAAGAATGAGGTATGGGATCTAGTTGAGTTGCCAGCTGGAAGAAAATATGTTGGTAGCAAATGGTTGTTTAAGAAGTTTAATGCAAAAGGAAAAGTGGAGAAATAAAAATCTTGGTTAGTAGCAAAAGGTTATTCACATGTAGAGGGAATTGACTTTGGTGAGATTTTTTCTCATGTTTCCAAGTTAACTTCTATTAGATTTCTTTTATCTATTGCTACTACTTTTGATCTTGAAGTGGAACAGATGGATGTGAAGACATCATTCCTACATGGGGATTTGGAAGAAGAAATCTACATGAAGCAGCTAGAAGGCTTTGTAGTGAAGGGAAAGAAAGAGTTGGTATGTAAGCTAAAGAAGTCACTATATGGTCTAAAGCAATCACCTAGGATGTGGTACCAAAATCTTGACACGTACATCCTTAGATTAGGATTTGTGAGAAGTGGGGTTGATCATTATGTATATTCCAAGCAAGTTGGTAATCACTTCATTTATGTAGTGTTGTATGTTGATGACATGTTGTTGGTAGGAAATAACATGGATTTTATCAAGGAGGTGAAATTGCAGCTATCCTCCAAATTTTACATGAAGGATCTCGATGTTGCTAACTTCATTATGGGAATGGAGATTAAAAGAGATCGTGAAAAAAGAAAACTCTGGTTCAACTAGAGAAAATATGTTGAGACAATATTGTAGAGTTTTAATATGCATGGAAGTAAATCGGTCAAGGTTCCTATTCTTATAGGTGTAAATTTATCTGCAGATCAATGTCCCATTACACAGGAAGAAGAAGAGTACATGTCCCATCTTTCGTATGCCAGCACAGTTGGCAGTTTGATGTATGCAATGGTCTGTACTAGACTAGACATTGCACATGTAGTGGAAGTTTTGAGTAGGTATATGTCGAAACTAGGGAAGGAGCATTAGAAAATAGTAAAGAGGGTCTTCAGGTATTTGTGTGGCACTACCAATTATGGATTGTGCTACCAAGGAAGAACAGGATTGGACAGAGTGTTGGACATACATGGGTTTGTTGATGCAGACTATGATGGAGATCCAGATCGTAGAATATCTACAAGTGGGTATGTGTTTAACCTATTTGGAGGAGAAATTAATTGGATGAGAAAAAGATAGGTTGTAGTGGCACTCTCAACTACAAAAGTTGAATACATGGCAGCCACTCATGCAAGCAAGGAAGCAGTATGGTTATAGAGATTGTGTTCAGGTATTGGGTTGGTACAACAAGCAGTGAGATTAGATTGTGATAGTCAGAGTGCAATTTTCCGGGAAAAGAACCTTGTTTATCATTCAAATACAAATCATATTGATGTTCAGTATCACTTTGTGAGAGACATGGTTGAAGACAAGAAGGTGTTGTTGGAAAAGGTTGACACTTTGAAGAATGTTGCAGATTCATTGACAAAGTCTGTGAGCATAGAGAAGTTCTCCTAGTGTAGAGTAACAATGGGCATTGTTGCCCTGGATTGTTAACTATGTAATCATGTTAACCCATGTATGAAAAGAAAACAACAAGTGGGAGAATGTTGGGTATGTGTTGTATTCTTTGCATGTGTGTGTGTGGGAGCGTCAGATTCGACAAATGCATCTGATGATCCCAACTTCCTTTGCTCTTTGTGTCATGTGCATCGAGCGCTTTCCTGGGGGGGTCCTAGGGGGGGGAATGTTGACCCCCCTTGGTTACACGCAGCGTTCGGCTCTGGGTGGTATCCCCCGCTCGAAGTCGTCGAGGTTTGGGGAAACACCCCAAAATTATTTTTTGGGCAGTTTTTTCTATTTTAGCGGATTTTTTATTTTTAGCGGTTTTCCAAATTAATCCTGGATTAAGGGATTAGGGTTTTGGTAGCTACATAATACCTAAAATATTGTATATATTGTATTTTGAATGGTGAAATTAATACAATGAAGAGTTGAAAGGTGTGACACAAAGGAAGGTTTGTTTTCTCACGGTTAAGGGTTTTTGACATAAATCTTTGTGTATCGTGTGTATGAGCCATTGATTAATTTTTGTTTTTCTTAAGAATATATATGCATTGTTTTACTTCCTAGGTTTAAAACTTACAACCCGGCATCATCAGGGGAAAGTGTACCTTTTGGATGGAGTATGCCTAGAGGTGTTAGGTTTGTCCCTAGTCAACCTGGGGGTAACAGTACTTCTGAAGGTTTTCCTTTTCCATGGGTTAGAAAACCTTTCCCTGGGGGCACATCCCTTAGGGGAAATTGGATTATTCCTTTTGTCTATACATCTGGTCATGGAGGTTTCTTCTATGGGACTAGCACTAGGAACCCTTTTCCTAGAGGGTCCATTCCCCTGAGATATTTTTTGGTGGCGAAAGTAGTCATGCTCCTGGTAGTGCCACCATCCCTGGGGGCACTCACTCTCCAACCATTTCCCGACCTTCCAACAACACCAATATAGGGGGAACGCAAGGTCCATCTGGGACAACAGAGACATCACCTCCCTCACAGTTTTCATTCGCACCATTTTTGTTTCTTGCAACACTTGACTTACCAGATTTGTCACGGTTGATGAATGACCCTATTGCCCATGACCCCTTATGGCCAACAATGCCATCAAAACTCCCTTCATACATTATGAATTTTGATAGTAAGCTAGGAGAATACCCCTCCACACACATCATGACATACCATTTGTTGTTCTTGTCCAATTCTTTAATGGATGATAGTGTGAGATTGTGTATTTTCCATAAATCCATGACCGGAGCCGCTGCCAAATGGTATATTGAACTGAAAGGTGGTTCTTTTAGAAGCTTCACCAACTTGAAAATGGTGTTTTTAACCCATTACCAATTTCCTATTCGATATGAGATAAGAACAAAGCTATTGACTTATTTTCATCAAAATTGTCAACGTTTCATGGAAACTTGCACAGGATACCTAGCTAAATCAAATATAAACAAAGCTTATCAAGAAAAGGACAAAAGATTCAATATGGAAGAATGAAAAAATATATTCACACTACTCCAATGAGCTAATCAATATGAATACAATGAATGAGTGATATACACTCATATAGGGAAGAACATTACATAATTAAGAAAAGTGAAAAAAAAGTGATATTTTTCTTAGGAATACATGCATAATAGTGATGGTCAAAAATATAAAGTCTAAATTAGAACTAGCTTCAATTAACTACCACTAAACTAGTGAGTCGAAAATAGAAATATTTCCAACAAAACAATGCCACCCATATTTATGATCATATACATGAGTGGTGCCAGAGGCATAGAATGATTAAGACTCAGATTTCGGACAAACTCTTAATGGAGCGGTTCACCAAGTCCTATTACCACCCATTTCCAGGGATTGAGCTATGGTGGCGGCCACTGAGGAGAAAGCTATTTTGCATGCCCAACATATGGATTTGATTTATTCTCAGTCAGGTACTTTGTATGATATCATTCCAAATGCTCCTCACCCATCAACTGATCCTCGTCAACCTCACCCAGGACCCCATGCTGACAGTGTGGTCGGTTTTATCTCCCATGCACCTGTCAACCAACTAGTTGATCAACTGGGACAATTGTCTATTCAATCACAATCGTCAGTTGTTGGCACTAGTGCTCAAACTGTTGTGGTCCCTACTCAAACCTCCGAGGTGAATTCGGTGCAGTCCACACAACCGAAGAATCTTCGACAACCTGGAGGCAAGAAAACGCTAAACAAGAAGAAAATTTTAGTTAATGAGAAAGGGACTGCCACTACCCAAACTGCCCAAGAGGGAGGCACTAAAGAAAAGTGGAATAGTTGTTTTCCTTGCATGATTTGTGGATACAACCACCCTACCCACCAGTGCCCATGGAAGGATGAGGTCCACAGATTCCTAGCACAACAACGGACTCCTCAACAACCTGTCGTCTTAACCCATCCTTTCCCCCCTCAACCTCAAAACATGGTTGCTTCAAATCCTGCCCCTCTAAATGGGGGAATCACAGGTACTTCTCACCACAAGGGGTATCCATCGAATGCTCCTATTTATATGGGTGACCACACAGTCAACTTGCAGACATGAGCCAAAAACTATGACATTCTTGATCCTTCCAATGCTGCCTTCGAAGCAGCATCTTCATCTCAACCTAGTGGCCCTCTCTAGATAGAGAATCCATTTCCATATGCACTGCTTCACCCCCTGAAGGGATTTCTTCAACGTATGATGCATAATCCCAAAACACGGGATATCTACAACTACAATATTGTGGAATATTTATCCCAAACACCTTGTGCCATGTCGGAACTTGAAGTTCTCCAAAGATGCCCCATGCAACAGAAATCCTTACTATCAGCCATAGGTGGGGTTGATCCCTCATAGTCGAGCTTAATTACCCTTGAAACTACCCAATTTAATCATCAACTCTCCCATCAGGCTACTTTCCAAATCATAGTGCAAATGTTAGGGAGAAACATCTATCAAATAGTGGTGGATGAAGGATCCTTAACTTGCATCATGTCGATTTATTATTGGAAATCCCTTGGCTCTCTCAAGCTTGATAGGTCTACTACCCTTTTAAAACCCTTTGATATACATATGTTCCAACCATATGGAATAATTACCATCTTACCCATTGAGTTATGTGGTAAGACTGTCTTCATCGTCGTGGAGGTCGTCAATGCACCACTTGAGTACAATTTGTTACTCAGGCACACTTGGTTCTATGAAATGACTGCATTGTCTCCTCGGTATTTAGGGTCTTTCACTTTAGCCCACGTAAAGACTGACCTAACTCAAAGCTCAAAGAAGTTCGTGCAAAAAGTTGACGTAAGGAGACCGGAGTGAAAGTGACAAGAAGATAATATAATGTATTCATCGGGAACCACCTTCCTTTATTTAGATTCCCTCGCCTACCACGGTGCAGTGGAATAAAGGGTTGGCTTTATCAACATCTATCATCGGTATAATAAGAGTCGCTCCGCTAACAAGCAATTTTCAAAAGGTAATTTCTTCTCATTGAAATAAACAAATCTTGAGTAAGTAATTAATAGCAAGCGCGACAGGATTTTCCGATTGAACGAGATTGAAGCTGCAACCACCCGATGTATCATTTTGTCTAGTACAGTAGGCATAGCTAGAAAACTAGACAGGCATGAACTAGCACTGGTTCGTTTCCCTCATCGATGGAAAATCGTTACGATCGAGCAGCTTGCATTTTTCACCCTAAACCTTGGATCCAATGCGGGGTATAATGTACCATTTTTCGGTTTTGCATATATCATATCCAAAAAATCCAAAAAAAAATCCTTTTTTACATTTCACTATGCGTTTTGACCTTGGAATATAGTTTACATGTGTTGGCAGGATTCTAAGGACATTTTTTTTTTACGAAGATGACGACTTCCACTGAACTTGAGGTACGTTTTCCCAAACTCACATATAGGGATAGGTTTTTCCCTACACTTTTTGCTTTTCATTATTAACCATCCATACTGCCAGTATTATGCCTTAGGTTCGAACCCGACTGGTTGTGACCTTAGCCACTATTTTTTCATGGTGTAACTGGTAGGTAGTGCCTACCCTTTATGAGTTCCCTAGTTAGAACCTATATTTCCATTTGGTTCCCATGTTGTGTTTTCCCATAGGTTCGAGAGCCCTCTTTTAGCCCTGCCATGACTTAAAGATTGAGCCACATTTTCCTCTCTTCGTCTATATTCTGGCCATATCCTGTGGGGGTTCCCAAAAACTTTTTTATGTTTCGTAATGGTCTCCTGTGCATTTACTTCTCGCCCCATGCAGTAGCCTTGACCATAGACCTCTTGCATTATTTGGCCTCCGTGTTGCATCTACCCACCCAGAGAGAGAACAATTTCTAAGAGTGGAACTCACTTGCTAGTACCATTTGCATTCTTCATTGCTTAGGTCGGTTCCATGCACTTGGAACATAGGAGCATGTTCTTAAGCCATTAGTTCTCTCTCGACAAGTCTCCTTTAAGCTCTTTTCAAACTCTTTAAACATGAAAAGATTTTTGAATGAGCTCGTTTTCTTTCACACTCATTAAATGGTTTGAAAGGATGTCTATTCAGTGTAAGTTTAACCCATTTTGGGGCCAAATGGACTACTTACAAAAAAGGAATACTCTATTCCACTTGGGATAGAAGAGTTCTCCCTTGTATTGTTTTATACTTTTTAGGGCTTGGGAGACTGAATTTATGAAAAATAACATCGATCTTACTTGGGTAACTCTTTCATGCTCATTAAACCATGAAGGAGACCAAGCATACTTGTGTCATTCTTTCGTTCTTGTTAAACCATGAAGGAGATGAAAAATAAAAACAAAAAAAATCAAAAAGAGTGGGAGTTTTTCACCATTGGTCTATTCTCAACATGGAAGCATCAATCGAGTCACCCTTGAACATGGCACCTGTTTGAGTCCTCATCATTCAGTTGGGTTTTAGGTTTCCTAGGAGTCGTCTCAGTAATATGAGTCATAGATACTCCTCTGGTTGATTACTCTTACATTCATCATGGAGAGTGCTTTAATGCCTCCTGCGTTGTTGCACTATATTCATCCAACTCTTGTGTCTTGCTTCGAAGTCACCATTGTATCGTGCTATATGTTCAAGGAAAGTTTAACCCTAAGTCGACCATATGTTTTTTTTTTACTTTCTGAGTCAGTCATCCCTGTGTCAGTTGTACTTCTTTCTACTCTATATTCACATCATCTCTCAACATATGTTTCGTGTCAATTGATGAGGGATACATTAAGGCCCTCCTTTGATAGATCTCTTCCTATCGAATTCATCACATTATGTAGGATAGGGATCTAGAAACCAACTAGTACCTTGGATCTTGTAGTCATCGGTGGTAGGCATCCTCATGATTGACAGCTAGTTTTCCTCATGCACTCCCGATTGATTGATTCTACGAGTGTTCAATGTCATATCCTCTATTCACACTCGCTAGAATGTACTAGGTACCTTGGGGTCCATATTCATCATTGGTGGGTCCCCTCAAGTTTGTTACTGGTATACCTCAATGACCGGTAATCAGATGGTTTCTACCATGCTCAACATCAATTCATCTATTTGCATGGCATAGATTCATACCATCGGGGTTTGGGACGAAGACCTTGGATTCGGGGCCACATCCTTCATTCAAAACATCCCCTTCAAAGTTGTGATAGAGTATCTCACTTGTATATGAAGACTTTGGGGGAACTCTCCTCAGTTCTCATTGTCTTCCTCACATATATATGATATTTCATAGATCCACATTGTATTTTTTGGTGGCTATGATTATGTTCCTAACATAGATCCACATTGTATTTACTGGTGGCTATGATTATGCTCCTAACATAGATCCACATTGTATCTACTAGTGGCTATGATTGAGTCATGACATAGATCCAAGTTGTATTGTCTCGTGGCTACAGTCTTATTGATGACATGGATTCACTGTGTATTCTTTCGTGGCCATGTTCTAGCATTTCATTTCATGAATCTGCAGTGTATTTTTTGGCGGCCATTCTCATTTTGAGTCTAAGTATGTCTACCTAGGGGATTGGTCTATATATACTCATCCTTGGTGTTTGACTATATGTCTTATTTGGTCTACCGAACCTCCTTTTCTCTCTCCTTGCACTACCTTATATGGACATTATTGTAAATTATTATGGCCATCCACTCCTTTCCTGATCTCACACATTAGGGGGCATATGTTATAGCCTTAAACTCCACCCTACAGGTCAAATAGGAAGCCATTAGTGGATAGAATCCTTAATGCAACTTTTGCCTAAGGTTTGACCCTTTCCAGAGAATTTTTGGAGGGCTTCATGTGACACCTAGCATACAACAAGTGAGGCCTTGCTAGAAAACAGTGGCTCAACAAGAGAGGCACTTTCAAACTTCTAGAAAAGAGGAGTTACGAGGCGAGGGGCGAGATATGAGTTGGATCTTAGTGGTAATAGCCTAGGAACTTGCATCATTTGGGTTTCTAGTGGCCGCTAGAAGATCTAGAATCCTCACCTAAGCCTACTCCAAGAGCTATATAACAAAGGAAAGCCTTGGGAAAGGGAGGGAAGAATTGAATAGGAACGTTATGCTGCCAAACTATAGAATTATTCAGCCATAAGTCATTGGAGCCTAGCAAGACCAAGGAGTTGTAAGGAGACACAAGGAGTAACGAGCCAAGAAGAAATGCATCTACATCCAAGGTATGTCATATTGATGTAATGTCTTGGTTGTAATTAATAGATCATTTGGTTTTCCCCCTATGAATGTTTGCAATTGAATAGAAAATAATTAGATCTAATTATTATCATTATAGATCTGATTGAACTCTAATTAGATCTAGGGTTCTAATCCTAAATAGAAAGGTAGAGAGGATTTTGTGTGTCTTTCGTATATAGGAAGCAGGTTGTGAAGCTTGGAGCTATAAATCTAGGACTACAACAACCAAGAGATACGAAGGACAACCTCCATAAAGGTATGCAAATCTTCTCCATTCTATAGGATCATTGTGAATCCAAATCTAGGAAATCCTTTAGAAGTCGACCCCTCCTATCTAGGATAACTAGGTTGATCCTAGGGAGATCTTACCGATCTATTCAGTGAGATCCTTGTAAGCATTTTTCCCATAAAAAATATATCTCTCTTAGGGGGAATGCAATTTGCGGCGCACCAGACCACGAATTCATGGAAATCGTAAACTTGGGGCATCATAAACTTTGCTAAATCATATTCCCATGCGTGTTAGTGATCGATTGAATCCCTAAAATTCTAGTTAGCCTAATAGTGTAACTCAAAAGCATCAAACGACGGGACCATATCAAATATATCCTTGTCTTTATCAACTAGATCTTCATCTTCAACAATTAAAATTTTCTTAGCTTTAGTGGAATGAGAAGATTCCATTTAAATAACAACAACATGAAGAGTTAAGGGAGTGCCTGATGGATGGAGCATGGATTTTTTTATTCATTTCTTTGACTTGGTCTCAAAAGATTTGATGGAAGTTGCTGAAGAGTCACATATTAAAGGCGAGGTTATCAATTCATTGAATTCCACCTTCATTGCTTTAATTCCGAAAGTGAATGGCCTAACAAAATTTGGGGACTTCTACCCGATAACCTTATGCAACCTATTTTATAAAGTAATTTCAAAGATTATAGCTCAGAGACTTAGACCAATACTTTCTCGAGAGATATCTGAGGAACAATTTGGGTTTTTGAAAGGAAGACAAATAAATGAGGTGATTGGGATAGCACAGGAGTGCCTGCACAACATCAAAGAAAAAAAAATCAAGGCTTTAATTCTAAAAATTGATCTAAGGAAAGCTTATGACTGTATAAGTTGGGATTTCCTCAGACTGGTCTTACTTAAATGCGGATTTGGGCTACCAACAACAAACTGAATATTGGGTTGTATTACTTCGGCCACCTTCGCGATCCTTGTCAACGGAGAGCCCTCGGATTTTTTCAGTAATGGTAGGGGGCTCAGGCAGGGATGCCTGTTGTCGCCTCTCCTTTTTATCCTCATTATGGAGGGCCTAAGCTTGGCATTAAAACACAGTCAGGAGGTCGGCCTTCTTACAGGTATCAAAGTCTCTCGCTTCATTAAAATTTCACATTTATTGTTTGTTGATGATATTCTTCTTATGGCGTCTGGTACCATAGAAGAATGGGAAGAAATCAGCAGGATTCTAAAGCTTTTTTGCAACGCCTCTGGTCTACAAATTAACTCACAAAAAATGACCTTTTTCAATTATGGAGTCAACCCTGCGTTGTTGGATTCATTAAAGTTGGTTTTCACTTTCAATATCAGAGAACTCTCTGAGGGGTTTTATTACCTCAGTTTCTTTCTGAAAATCGATAGATATTCAGCAAATGATTGGATCTGGCTAGTTGAAAAGTATGAGAACAGAATTAGGCATTGGTGTACATGGTGGTTGTCTTTAGGGGGACGCTTGGTCTGCATCAAAGCGGTTCTTGAATGCCAGCCGGTATATTGGCTGACCTTGGCGAATTTGCCAGCTACGATCCAAAACAAAAGCAGACAAATCATATTTAATTTTCTGTGGTCTTGTAGCTGGAAAAAGAAGAACTACCATCTATGCAACTGGAAGCTGATTGCAAGGCCTAAACACTTGGGGGGCTAGGGTTTGAGAAGTCTCACAGGTTTTAGTAGAGCGTTGGCCGCACATAGCCTTTGGAGGGTTGTTTTAAATGATGGCTTATGGCAACGAGTACTCAAGAAGAAGTACTACCCCTTTGTATCTGTCCATCGTTGGTTTCGAACAGTGGAAATTCATAGGTCAAGAGGATCTCAAACTTGGCAAAATCTCCCGAAATCCATACATTTACTTCTTCACTGGATAGTCTGGAGTCCTGGAGATGGAACCGCCATTGTCATAAGAAAAGACCGCATCTTGAAAATGGGGGAGGTGGCACTTTTGTCGAAAGAATTGATTGCCACTCTTAATAGTAAAAGTATATACTATCTTTTTCAGGCTCAGAAAACCCCAAATGTGAGGATGATCAGCTCGAATTGGCACACCAACGAGGATCGAAATCTGGCATGGCATCTACGGGAGGAGTGGAACCTCTAGCGAAGGGCACTCATTAACAATGGTGTTCTTATACAACAAAAATCAGACTCCCTAAAGTGGGCCGGTGGAAATAAATCAGGCATGCTCTCGATCAAGAATATTTACTTGGCATCAGAAAATTTGAGATGGTCTCACATTTCAAGTGGCTGGCGTAAAGCGTCTTGGGGCTGGACAGTGCCACTAAAAATAAAACTATTTATATGGCTTCTAGCTGAGGAAAAAATTATGTTATGGGGAAATCTACAGCGCAGAGGTCATAGTGGTCTGGGCATTTGTCATCTTTGCAAAAACAGCGAAGAAACTACTCAACGTCTATTTATGGATTGCGCTTTCACAGTGGATGTTTGGCTGAAGCTAAAATCGGTTTTCTGTTATATGTACAATTTTATATTACTATTAATTTTCTGTTTTGATGCTGGGCTCCTACGCTGAATTTGGGACGGACTCCGACCAATACAAATGGCTTCAGGTAGGAAATTGATAAAAAGTGTGATTTTAGTTTTATATATTTATAAAAAAAAATTAATAATTAATAAATATATTTAAATTATTTGAAAATTGATTTGTTGTTTTAGATTATTTTTTTATTTGATTTTTATGAAACAATTTTCATTATATTTAAGATTAAAAAAAACGTGACGTTGAATAAAAAATTGAATTGAATATGAAAATCGCACTATATGATTTATTTCATTTGTGTATTGTATATTGAAATTGAATAATAAATCTTTTAGAAAATTTGATTTTTTTCAATTTTTAATAAATTCAAATCTAAGTGTTTAAGTGTTTTATAATGGATTTATAATTTTATTTATTTATTTTTAATATTATGGTTATAATAATATATTATATTACATTAACATCTCTTTTATATTGGGCTCTAGAATCTTTCGGTGCAATAAATAATATATGGTATTGATTGTTTATGGTACATATTATAAACCATAATATATAATAATTAATTAAAAGACTATATTATTTTTTTCGGGCGTTGCCTTTCTCCAATTCGAGGTATGCTAGTTTATATAATAAAATTAAAATGATATAATATTAAATTTTAATACTAATATTTTATTTATTAATTCTTAACACTAAGTAATAATTATAAAAATTTAAAAAAATATATATTTTAACCAACGCATAAATCTATGTAATGTAGAATAAATCAAACCCTTAAGAATTTTAAATTTTCCATCCAGCTTTATTTACTTAACGTACAAAGAACTAGAAAACTTAATAAAAAAAAAAAAAACTAAACATCTAAATTAAACTTTAAGAAAAAAAAAAACAATTGAACACCTAAATTTTATTTCCAAATTTTATGAAGAAAACGGACTATGTTACAACAGAATATAAACCATTTATAGTCAAGTACATAGGAACGAGGCTTCATCTAATACTCAATGGAGTGGAAGTTAAGGCCATGTGTATTGTACCTAGGGGAAGTTCTAGATACTACTAGTTACCATTATTTACAAGCCCCACCCTCCTCCTCTTGGAGAAAGACACTAAATTGACCTCCATCCGCTCTTCAAATGAAGCTATACAATTTAAAAAGCATGAGGAAGTGAAAATGGAGTAGAATATCTAAAATTGAAAAAAACTTTGAATATTTCAATAAACATATTAAATTT
>JZKD02S0324065.1:3276-14515 GCA_000966675.3 Picea glauca | reverse complement strand
CTTTTATCTCTTTTTCGGACCCGTACGGATACACGAACACACGAAAAAGGAACCCCCCTGGAGTCATCTTTAAACCCTTTTCAGACTCTCTAAATATGAAAAGATTGTCGAGTGATCTTGCTTCCATTCACGCTCGTTAAAAGGTTTGAAAGGGTGTCTTTCGAGCAATAGTTTATCTCTTTTTCGGTCTCATTAGACTACTGTACGAAAAAGGAACTGAGAGAGTTCCCTTTTAAGTGTTTTTCCAAACTCTATAATCCTGAAAACCTTCGAGTTTTCTGTCTTTGGTCTCGTTAAAACACACATCGACAGGCCCATATGGGACCGATCCCTTACTTCTTCTGGTTTGTTAAACAAAGGAAGAGGAACTTACCGAAGGTGATTTATATCGAGCATGTGTTATCCTCCTTGAGCTCATTAAATCAAAAAGAGGTACTCGTCTATCTGGATGGGGGAAAAAATTGAAAGGAGCAAGCCAAGCAGTCTCTTGAGAACATTGTCCAACAATTCTTAGAGTCGCCCTTGAACACAGCACTTTGTCATTTGCACGCATCATAATCCACTGAACCTCTACACTGAGCCAATCCTTTGATTTCCTTTCACTCCTTTGGGTCACCTGACGCAAGTCACAGTACCCACTGCATAGTTTTGGTCCATGTCATGTTTTGTCGTTGTGCCTCAGTGTTCAAGGGAAGTATCCGCTTCTAGAGTCAGCCATACCAAATATCTTGCCTCAAAACCCGTGTCAGTCCATGTTCATTTGATCTACCAATTACATATCTATGTCTGTTTTGTGTCGTTGATGGGGGATACATCAAGGCCCTCCTTCGACGAGCCTATTTCTGTCGACTTCAACACATTATCTAGGAATTAGACTTAGAAACTAGTTAGTACTTTGGGACCTGCATGCCTCAATGGCAGGCCTCCTCACATTCGACAGTGGGTTTACATCATTGACCTCTGATCGGATGATTCCACGGATGTTCGACTCCAGCTCATCCATTCACATTCGTTGGAATGTACTAGAGTACCTTGGGAATCATTGACATTAATGGTGATCTCCCTCGCGCTTGTTAACGGTTTACACCATTGACCGGTAATCAAGTGGTTTCTGCCATGTTCGACATCAACACATCTATTCACATGGTTATACTCGTACTACATCGGGATTGGTAAGAAGACCCTGGGTTGAGTGATCACTTTGATATGTACTTTGCCCAGGTTGTGATGGAGTTTCTCTTAAACAATGACACATATATTGTTACATAGATCCATTTTGTATTGGTCGTGGCTATGTCTTGTCATCTCGTAGATCCACTGTGTATTCTTTGTGGCTACGATTAGTTCATGTCATTAGAGTATAGATCCACAGTGTATTTTCAGTGGCTATACCTTTTTATCAATACAATTATGGATCTGCAGTGTATTTTATGGCGGCCATATCTTGCAAGTCTTGATCACCCAAGCATAGGTATGCATGCCTTGGGTTTGAAACATGTCATAATATTTGTTGGATGTTTGTGTGCAGCTTTTTTCAAGTTCTCTGCGTCTATACCCTTGCTTGAAAGTCTACAAAGCATTTCAGTTATCAGTTCATGTCTTCTAACTTCATACTTTGGGGGGAAATCTGTTACACATCGAAATTACTCACTTTGATAGTGTCACAAGTGTCATCATTACAAAGGTCGCAAGTGTCGCATTTTGCTCACAAGGTCACAAGTGTCGCATGTTGCTCACAAGTGTTGTAAAGTGTCAAAGAAAGCATGTTTCCATGATGCCTATGTTGTGCCTATAACGACATGAGAAAGACACTTGAAACACCTCAAAAATTTGATTTGGAAGAGGAGAAATGAGTCAGCAGGCTTGCAAACCTTTTTCCATCTGAAAGCACCTCAAAAACTGAGTTTTTGGAGGGGAGCACTCCCCTATACCTCTTCTCGGAGCATTGGCGCTCCCCCTTACACTGTCTAGGAGCGTTATAAAGCTCCCCTGGCCCTTTTGAAGGAGCTCTATAGATTTTGAGAGCGTTGGCGCCCCCCTAAAGCCTACTAGGGAGCGCTACAATGCTCCGATGGCCCTTTTGAGGGAGCGCTACCTATTCTGGGCAGTTGTTAAGTTGTTGAGATGAATGGGGGAAGGATCCTTTCATTCTTGGAAGGCAGTTGGATTCGAATCCCTAATCCAGCCATGATCCTAGGGCAGATCCTCAACTGAAGGAGGCAAATCCTCAACTTCCCCAAGGATATCTCAAGTGGTTAGAGCCTCTCCAAGGCTATATAAGCAAGCTTTATAGTGGTGAAAGGGGAATGGGAAATGGATAATTACACCAAACTTATGATCTCATAAGTGGTGTTGGAGCTGATCGAAGGGGGAAGAATTGCTAGTATGAAACCTATGATCTCATAGGAAACACACAGTCAGTCAAAGGAGAGTGATCAGTGAAGATGATGTTACCCAGGTTGTGGTTCTTTCGAGCAAGGGTTAGACGAAGGGGACTTGACGAAGTTGTCGCATTCGCATCTACGATTGTAAGTATTGTTGTCGTTATTCTCATTAATATGACATGCTTGGCCTGTTTCTTTCTAGTTTGTGTCTGATGTTACATGAACTTATCATTGATAGATAGATCTGTTTTCAATCTAATATCAATAGAGTAGGAAGTGGTCATATCTTGTTTGTCTACAGAGCTCAGCGAGGAGCAAAGGATCGGAGCGCAACTCGGAGCGTGCAGGGACAAACGTCAATAAAGAGGTACTTCTGTTATCCTTCCTTCTCGTGTGCTAATTTGTATGGATTTGAAAGGAAGTCAGTGTCCACGTTAAGAACTTTATGTCTTAGAGTAGGGTCTAGCTCTTTGAGGCAATCTACCTGTCCGCAGGGAGATTTTCCTACAACACACATGTCAGCCTCTTGTTGATTGACCTATTTGACTTGCTGTCGATTTCTTCGACCTCTACTTTACCCAGTCGATCCATGTCGACTTTTGACTTGTTGTCATTTTCTTCAACTTCGAATTTACTCGGTCAATCCACCTTGACCTTTGACTTGTTGTCAATTTCTTCGAATTTCACTGCAAAGAATATAAAAACCAAACACAAGATAAAACTATGTATAAAACTTGAACTATAACCATATATAATGCCTAAACTAAAATATGAAAGTAAAAACTAGCTATGAAGATGGTGTCCAAAACTAACCTGAAGGAAAATGTGGACCAACTGGATGAGAGATGAAACTACATGCCTTCAAAGGGATAGGCTTGTTTAAGAGTATGGAATCCTGAGCAGACAGAGTGTGTTTCTATTGCATGAGATCTTGATGAGCCAGTGTGGATACCAATAGAGAGATGTGTTGATCCAATTGCTTGATTTTGTACCTTGGGTCTGCTACATCCCGATGAGTCTCAAGGACCATGTTAAATATCTTTCCTATTGGGATGACATTGTTGGAGGAGATACCTGAGTGCCACGAAGCAGGAGTCACTTGTAGAAGACTGGGGATGCGGTCACTGGGATTGACACTGCCAAGACCTGCCTGATCAAGACTCGAATTTATTTCCAAAGGCTCTTAGGGGGAGACAAGTTTTCCACCAAACCCTAAATAATTTCATTCACTATCAAAGCATTCTATACAAAAACCCGAATGGGTCATTGCTTCTTGCATGGATGGAGCCACTGAATGTTCTAGATTTCGAGTTGGAGAAGTCGCAACGAAGGAATTTGGAGTCCATACCACTAGAGTCACTTCCATAGAAGTGTAAATGTGTTGAACCTACACAGAATAGATCTAGCTATAAAATACCACACACATTTGCAGAGAGAAATTGAGAAAGAAGAAAAAAAAGAGAAAAGAATGGAAGAATTCTCATTAACTGTAATGAATAATGAATAATTTACACATGATATGCTCTGTATAACTCAACAAATGCGCACTGGAGGAGAATCCAATGTGCCATAGTGGTGGTCTAGAGTGATTTGGACACACACCAGCAGTTACGGGAGTAAATTGCCACCTAGTCTAGTCTCTCAGGAAGTTACGGGAGTGAATTTCCACCTAACTGAGTTAACTAGTCTACCAGTCTTCAGTTAACTGACTAAAACAGAGTGAAGTGAGGAGGAGATCAGGGAATCATGGGTAATGCGCTAGTCTGGTGATGATACCAAGGATAATGTGCATTAGCTGGTGATAATCCCAATGTTGCATGGTGACAAAACCAATGCAACATCTAGACTCCACTCAACTAGTCAAACTGAAGTGAAAATTAAAGAGAATATTTTCCCTAGAGGAATATTATTCCTAAAATATAGGAGACTAGATAATGACTAATAAACAAGGAAAAACCTTAGGAAAAAGAAATCCTAGGTGTGTGTGAAGTAACTCCAACACCCCCCCTGAACATCACTATGGTGAAAATAAAGAATGGGTCTCGGCAACGAGGCCATGTTAGGTACCCAAATACAAAATATACACTGAAATAAAATGAGGAAAGAGGGAAAACCTCATGCGAAAAACCCCTCCTCAAGGTACAATGTATGTAAAAAAAATAACTCACAGTTGCTAGGAAACTGTGTCCTACACTCCAAGACGATTTTGCAGAGAATGGAACTTCTACTCAATGAAGGTCTTGGTGAAGATGTCTTCTATCTGTTCTGTTGAAGGACAGAATTGTAGGTCAATGATCCCCTCATGTACTAAGTCTCGGATGTAATGCATGTGGATATCGATGTGCTTCGTTCACTGCCTCTGAACTAGATCTCTGTCGAACTTCAAAGTGCTCTGGTTGTCACACTAGATGACGATCGACCAATGAAACTGAATGCCCAACACAATGATAAAATGTTGTAGCCACATAGCTTGAATGGTTATGTTAACTACCCCTCTGTACTCTACCTCAGCTGAAGAAAGAGCAATAACATCCTGCTTCTTTCTTGACCAATAGATAGGCTCAGAACCAAGATTGAGTGAGTAACTAGATGTGGACTTGTGATCAATGTTATCGCCAGCCCAGTCAGAATCAGTGAACCTGATAATATCTAATGTAGAGTCTGTTGCATAATGAATCCCAAAGGTGATGGTGCCCTATACGTATCGAAGGATATGCTTTGCAACCTTCCAATGTAGCTCATGCGACTCCTGCATGAACCTAGAAACTGTGCCAACTGCATAGGAGAGGTCTGGTCTGGAGTGTGTGAGATACAATAAGCTCCCCACTAGTTGTTTGTACAGTATATTGTCAATCAGTGGAGTGTCCCCGCCATCCTCAAGTTTGACTCCTGATAGGAAAGGAGTCAAAGAAGACTTGCAATCTGTCATGTGAAATCTCTCAAGGAAATCTCATACATATTTGACCTGGGACAGTTTGATGGATGATTCATCCTGATTGATCTCGATTCCAAGGAAGAAGTGTACTGAACCCATGTCCGTCATCAAAAACCTG
The DNA here is from genome assembly GCA_000966675.3 of Picea glauca. NCBI lineage: Eukaryota > Viridiplantae > Streptophyta > Pinopsida > Pinales > Pinaceae > Picea > Picea glauca. The sequence goes on along the minus strand of JZKD02S0324065.1, from coordinate 9,078 downwards.
TCATGTAGAATCCTCTTGACTGCAAAAATCATTGAAGTCAAGCAACCAGTGATCAACAAATCATCAACATACAGAACTAAGAGTAGAAGTGAACCAGTCGTCCTGAGCATGTAAACATTCGAGTCTGATTTACAACATACAAATTTCTGCGACAACATGTAGGAGTCCATCTTGACATACCATGCCCTTAGAGCCTGCTTGAGACCATAAAGAGACTTCTTCACTCGACATACCAAAGATGAATCCTGCATAAATCCTTGGGTTTTCTCCATATAGATATCCTTAGAGAGATTGTCGTGAAAAAATGCATTCTTCACATCCCTCTGATGGACTTCCCATCCCTTGGTTGCCGCAATGGCAAGTGCCAAACATATGGAATTCATCTTCACTACTAGAGTGAAGGTCTCATCATAGTCAATGCCATGCACCTACTGAAAGACTTTGGAAACAAGCCTGGCTTTGTATCTGCTAATCTGTCCATTTGTTGCGCTCTTGGTCCTATAGACCCATCTGCACCTAACAAGTTTCCTTCCATAAGGAAGGGGAACCAGATCCCAAGTCTGGTTCTAGAGGAAGGAGTTGTACTCCTCTTGCATGACAGATTCCCAAAAGGGATTTCCAACAGCCTTGCCATAAGACTGTGGATCTGAAGACTGAACCAAGAAGATATGTCTGGAGGGAAATGATTAAGTGGCAGTGAGTTCAATATGAGGCTCCTCGCAATCAGATCGACTCCTCCTAGTATCGGTTGGATCACCAACAAGATCCCCTGCATCTTGAAGAGTAGTTTGGGCCCACTTGGGCCTCTGCTCTGGATCTTCATCTACATCTGAATGCACTGACTCTGCATCTGACTTTACTGACTCTATATCTAGATCATTTGATTCCTCTGAATCAAAACTCTCGTCTGAAGAAGAGTCGGCATGTGCATGCCCATCATCTCGGACAGGTGGAAGAATGAAGGTGTCTACATCCGGTTGTTGAGGTACATGCGAGACACTTTCCTCGAATTGGACACTTCGCTCAATGATGAGTTGGTCTGAGGAAAAATCAATAAGTATGTATCCCTTCACACCATCAGGGTATCCAACAAAGATACACTATGTGCTTTGTGGATCAAGTTCCTTCCTCTTTTTAGAGGGAATCCGGGCCCATGCACGTGAACCGAAAATACAAAAGTGGGTCACTTATGGTTTGAGGCCGCTCCAAGCCTCATAGGGGATCTTATCCTTGAAAGATCTATGGGGATATCTATTTTGGATGTAGGTTTCACAATTAATTGCTTCGGCCCATAGTCTCTGTGGTAGTGACTTTGCATGTAACATGCAAGATGCCATCTCTTTTAGAGATCTGTTTTTCCGCTCAACAACTTCATTTTTTTGCGGAGTATAGGGAATTGTGTGTTGCAATTGAATCCCTGCCTCATGACAAAGATTTTGAATCTCATGATGACATACTCTCCCACGTTATCAGTTCAGAGGACTTTGATTTTCTTTCCTAACTATGTCTCAACAAAGGATTTGAAATCTTTTAGGTGTTGAAAGACCTCTAATTTTTTCCTGAGAAAGTAAATCCATGTGAAATGTGAGAAATCATCAACAAAAATGAGAACATACCTCACTTTGTTGATTGATGGATGCGGAAAAGGGCCCATGAGGTCACTATGGATCAGATCTAAAGGAGAGGAAGCTCTGTGAGTCTTTCCTTTGTCGAATTTCTCTTGAGGATGTTTTCCAAGAACACATCCCTCACAGATTCCTTTGGAGAAATGGATGTCTGGTAGACCATCAACCAACATTTTCTTTCTAAGTTGTTGCATATATCTGAAATTCAAATGCCCAAACCTTTCGTGTCATATCCTACTACTTTCATTAACATGGGTAAGTAGTAAAGCAAAATTTGGTTCAATAAATTCAGAAAATGTATACAATCTAGATTGATGATTTACCTCACCAGTAGCAACCCTGGAATTGGTTTGCATGTCATAGATTTCCATTGCATTAGGTGTGAATATGAATTTATTTCCGATGTCATAATTCTTCATCTGATACACAGAGAGAAGATTGACATAAAGTTTGGGAACGTCCAGCACATTCTCGAAGCTTCCATTGGTGAATTCAATTCTTCCTTTGTCGGTGACCTCGACTGGAGAGTTGTCCCCCATCAGAATAGGAGGACCTTTGCATGCATCCAATGAATAATAGACTACTTTTGTGGCATCCATGTGATGTGATTCTCCTGAATCTACGATCCAAGCATCGGGAGAGGAGTTGATGGAAATCAAAGCATGGCTAGAATTGCCTTTCTTGGGATTTTGATCTTTTGGCTTCTTCTTCTTGGCACCCTCGGGGATGTGATCTCCAAGGTTATTTTTCTGAAGTATTTGATTCATTAGATCTATTTTTTTTCTGCATGCATGTGGATTCTGGATGGAATCCTTTATGGCAGTATGTGCATTTCTCCCCTTTTCTTCCCTTTCCACCTTTGGATCTGGAGGCATCGGTGAAGGGTTTTGAGTACCCTTCATTCTTCATATTTAAATGAGCTTTCCTTTTGTCTTTATATTTATATTTCTAATATTGATGGCTGCCATCTTTCACAGTAAGTGCATGCACCTTTGGGCCTTTGATTTTTCCCATGTTTATGAGCTTGGTTTGCTCTTGTGTCAGGGATTTGATAAATTCCTCAAGAGAAGGAATCTTCCAGGTGGCTCTAGAGGTGAATTTGACTGAATGGAATGTGGATACGAATGCAGAGAATTCAAGACCAAGTTTGGAGAGAATGGTGAGAACCATTTGTTTCTCCTCCTTAGATTTATCAACCCCGCAAGCTTTGAGTTGCGATAGTAAATCCTTGTATTTTGTAAAGAAATCTTGGATATTGTCGAAGCTTTTTTGATCCAATGTGAGAAATTCCACCTCGAGCATGTGTCCCCTCATCTTATCCTTTTTTCCAAAGAGCCCTTCCAAGGTGGTCCAAGATTCATTGGGGGTTTTACAAGAAGATATGTGAAAAAGGAGATCGGGGTAGATGAGACTGCAAATTGTTCTAAATGCTTCATCCATTCGATTTAGATACTTGGATTTTTCTATGGCTGATGTAGGTTCTGTCTCTGTATTCAAGATTATCCTATACAATCCTTAGGTTCGGATATGCATGATTATTCTCTCCTTCCATGCAAAGTAATTGTAAGGTGTAAGAATGAATTCTTTTGGAAATTCCATTTTTCGTTGTCTTCAATCTTTGGTACCTACAAAAAATAATTTCGTGTAGCTTTTGCTTAGAAGTCCATTGACTCTGATACCATGTAAATGTGTTGAACCTGCAAAGAATAGATCTAGCTAGAAAATACCACACACATTTGTAGAGAGAAATTGAGAAAGAAGAATCAAGAGAGAAAAGAATGGAAGAATTCTCATTAACTGTAATGAATAATGAATAATTTACACGTGATATACTTTGTATAACTCAACCAATGCATACTGGAGGAGAATCCAATGCGCCATAGTGGTGGTCTAGAGTGATTTGGACATACACCAGGAGTTACGGGAGTAAACTGCCACCTAGTCTAGTCTCTCAGGTAGTTACGAGAGTAAACTGCCACTTAGTCTAGTCTCTCAGGCAATTACGGGAGTGAACTACCACCTAGCTAAGTTAACTAGTCTACCAGTATTCAGTTAACTGACTGAAACAGACTGAAGTGAGGAGGAGATCAACGAATCATGGGTAATGTGCTAGTCTAGTGATGATACCAAGGCTAATGTGCATTAGTTGGTGATGATCCCAATGTTGCATGGTGACAAAACCAATGCAGCATCTAGACTCCACTCAACTAGTCAAATTGAAGTGAAAATTGAAGAGAATATTCTCCCTAGAGGAATATTCTTCCTAAAATATAGGAAACTAGATAATGACTAATAAACAAGGAAAAACCTTAGGAAAAATAAATCCTAGGTGTGTGTGAAGTAACTCCAACAAGAAGGTCTATCTATTCGTTGATGAGTTCCTCTAGCGTGATGGGAGCGACCTCAAGGGTGAATGTGTGAATGATCGAACTAGATCAAGCACCAGGAACATAAGGGAGGGAATAGGAACACTTTCATCGGGACCAAATGAGGAAAATGCAAGAATAAACTGGAGACCCCCTACCATTGATATGGAAAATTCTAACACGGGCCAGAGTTAAGTTCTAGGTATGTCATCAAGGAAGCCGAGTAATTTCTTGCTCAATTGGAAAGCTCCCAAAATTTAACTCAATCCCATCTCCCTTACTCCAAACTAGTCGTTCATACCTCATTCTCAATTGCAGATGAATGAAACTATAAATGCTCAAATCACAGAGGTAAATGCCCACGAAAATCACATGCAAACATACAGGTTTGAGCCACCACCTTACCTTATGCCTCCCAATACTTAAATGTGCTCGTCAGCTAACACCCCATCAAGAAAAAAATTCATAAACATTTATTAAACATAATTATTTAATAAAATAATTTATAATATATTTAAAATTTGTACATATAAAATAAAAATATATAAATTTATATTTTGTATATAAAATAAAATATATAAAATTGTATTTTTTAATGTCATGGTCAAATTTGATTAAAAATAACTTTTACGTGATGATTTGATGATTTGTCTTCATAGTGATTCCTTTTTATAAAATTATGCTACATCATCCCAAATTCCTTTTTATAAAATTATGCTACATCATCCCAAATGCAAGCTTACTAAAATGCATATTAGTTTTTTATCCTTTTCAATGAGATTTTGGTAATATATTTCATTTCTATTTATAGGAAGCTTTTTCTTCCCATTATTGAGGCTTTATTAGAGGGACAAAATGCATGTAGAATGGTTTTGAATATGGGTAATTCAAGTAAGTTCATAAGAAAGATTGAGACTATCGTAATCAAGTCTAAAAGATAAATAATTTGAGTATGTTTTATATTATTTGAATTTGATGTTATAATAAATCCATTAAGTTTTTATTATTGAAATTTAAGAAGATGACTCATATAGTCATATGTTTGTATATTTGTGATACAGGGAAAATGATAAACATGTCAAGTGGGGATAGATGATGAGAATTGGGTTGAGTTGTTAGTGGATTGGTGTAAGAACTCTAAAGGTATGAACTCTTCTGCATAGAATCACAACATAGGAGGGGTTGAATTTCTTAAGGGATTGAGTTTGCAAAGAAGGGAATCAATTAGTTGTTGTGGATGGTAGTGAAATTGGAACATGATTAATATTGTTGGAAAATAATTACATTGAGATGGTGTTATTGTAAGGGTAAGAGGAATGTAATATCTTCATATGGCATGCTAAACATGATGTGTTGTATTAATGCTTCAAGTGTACAAGGAGGAATCAAATCTTCGTCACAACATTTCCAAATACCAAGCATGTAAGATGGCCAGGTATCACACAAATTGTCAGAATGGTAAGTATGGTAAGTAAGTTGTCATTTGATTTATATTGGAAATTTAATATAAAATAATAATAATTAACAAGGTGTAGTTGGATGTTATAATTTAATATAAAATAATAATATATTAACAAGGTGCACTTAGGGTTATAACTTCCTAAGAGCACCATCTGGGTAATGAACCAATGAGTGGGGAAGTAGGGTGAGTTCAAAAAAATTATTTTATTGGGATGCCATGTGTTTATCTCCCATCCTTCCAAATTTTATGTCCTAGGTGTTCCTTAAGTGTTTTCCCAAGTTTCTTGAGAGGGCACATGTTGCCTATGCAAATGTGGAGTTCATGCAAACTCTTGGAAAGGGGGGATTCG
>JZKD02S0324043.1:0-19464 GCA_000966675.3 Picea glauca | reverse complement strand
AAGAGAAAGGCCAAAATAAATACGATACCAACGTAAACCTACTTGCCAAGGCACTGGAAACTATGTTTGGCAAATCCAACACGAACCAATGTTTAACCCCTAGATTTCCCTACCAACAATAACTCTGCGAACTGTTTCTAATAGGTCCAGCTACAAGTCCCACCTCCATCAACGTGGAAGATTTAATACTGGATAGAGTACAGTTCCATCCACCATTAAAACTAGTTACTAGTTTCAAAAATTTCTTCCCACCTCTACTTGCAGAACACACAATCATACATATCCTTTTCTCTAAGGATTCACTTAGCAATAACATATTCATTATATGTGTATGGGAGAGACTCAATCATGTAATCCCTAACCTTAGGAATTTTACATATTATTTTTAGTCGAATTATCGCTATTTATATTTGGGAAGGATGTCCCACATGGAAGGCATATTGCATTACAACTATGACCATCAAATAAGTTTCTTTAATTAAATAGGACGTGGTCTAAGGACTAACCATTTATTTGATAATAAGTTTATTGTTAGGAGTTCGTTTCGAGCTTTTAGGAGTTCGTTTCGAGCTTTCACACTAGTTTAGGGTTATAGTCACATTTGAACCTAAGCTTTCTCTACATAATCCGAGTAAATTATAAATTTCTCTCTATACACAAAACAAAAAAAAATTGTACACTCATGTTTTGTTTGTGAGAGTTTGGAAAACTAAGACTAGACATCACCTCCTCTTCTAATCCAATCATGTGTTAGAGAGATCCTCCTCAATTGTGACGACCTAAATATATATAACCAATTGTATTGTATTTGATAACAATTAGAAGTCAACCATCCTCTCTAATTAACCCAAGAATAAAAGTGTAGAAATTATAAAGTTGGAGAATAATAACTTTTATACATATATTTGGCATTTGCAGAAACATTAAAAGAAACCCAACATTTAAAAATAGATATGAAATATCAACATGGAATATGAAAAAAAACAGAGGACATCCTAACCTTAAATAGGTTAAATTGACACTATGTTAACCTTTCATAGGTTAAAAAATCCATTTACACAAATTTACTCTACGTGGAAAATGCACATCATTTTACAAAAGCCCTGGAAAATGCTTGAATCAATCGATATGATTGTTCACAATTTTAAAATTATCTTAACTGTTATAGTATGGTCCGTTAACTTTGATTATGGCTTATGCAATATCACAAATATTTTTTAATATATATATATATGAACACTTTTGATATTAGGTGTAAAAGGGATTGCTTAAATTTTAAAGATGTATTTTATTGTTTCATTGAAATATCCAAAATGCTATATACAAAAAGAAATATGGAGCAAAATATATTTGATGCACCAGGGAATGAGCTTCTTGATGCAAATTTCAAATAAAAAAGAAGAAGACTTTGTTTTTTTTTTTATGAATATTTTCTTACAAATGTTTCATTAATTTTTATAGATAAGATTTTTTTTAATTTTAAATATAAAATAAATTTTTTAAACAATATTAAATCCAATTTCTATTAGTAAACTAAATCTATTAATCACAATAGTATCAAAACTTTATACAACTTATAACCTAAAATTTAGATAATTTAACACTAATCTAATATCCTAAAAATAATTAAATTAAAATATAGTTTTAATTTATTATTAAACTAAATTTAATAATTATTAAATTAAAATTACATTATTAAATATTTATTAATAATCTATTTAACAAATAATAAATATATTTTATATCCTAAAAATAATTAAATTAAAATATAGTTTTAATTTATTATTAAACAAAATTTAATAATTATTAAATTAAATATTACATTATTAAATATTTATTAATAATCTATTTAACAAATAATAAATATATTTTATAGATAACAATAAATATCAAATTTCAACACTAAATTACATAATTAAAAACATAAACGTCGGTGTGTCCTAAGTTTGGCACACTTTTAAAAGGATTATAATCATTGGTGTGGACTAGTTTGGCACATTTTTACATATATGGCATGACCGATCATAAACAATTCTAAACATAGAAAATGGTGTTAAAAAGCTAAAACTATTGTATATGAGATTAATCTTAACAAAACTTGTTTTGTAAAACAAATTAAAGTGCATAGATTGGGATTTCTTTAGATTAATTTTGACATAATTTGGCTTCAGTCGCCCTACAATCAAATGGATCATGAGCAGAGTGACAACTGCAAGCTTCTATGTTTTGGTGAATGGCGAAACCTCACCTTTCTTCCGCAGTGGCAAAGGATTGAGGTAGGGTTGCCCCCTCTCTCCCCTCCTCTTCATTCTGGCCATGGAAGGCATGTCTTTGCTTCTCAAAAATAGTCAATCTAAAGGGAAAATCTCTGGTATTAAAGTCTCCAGAGTTGTCCGGATTTTGCACCTAGTGTTTGTTGACGATGTTTTAATCATGAAAAATGATTCCATTCATGAATGGACGGAGATTGATCACATCCTGAAACTTTTCTGCAATGCCTCGGGCTTCATGATTAACTAGAACAAATCGTCTTTCCACTTTTCAAATGTCCATGACTACTCACTTGCTTATTTAAAAACTTTTTTTCCTCATAGATTCACACATCTCTCTAAAGGCTTCAAGTACCTGGGCTACTTCTTAAAGGCAAACTCTCTCAAGCCCTTAGATTGAAACTAGCTCATAGCCAAAGTAGTAAAAAGAATTGGCCACTGGTGTAACCGATGGCTCACACCAGGAGGTCGTCTCACTCTTATCAAAGGGGTATTGGAAGGACAACCCGTCTTCTGGATGACACTCACATCTATCCCCATCTTGGTGCTTAACAAGCTAAGGAAGTTGTCCTTTAACTTCTTTTGGTCGGGATGCTCTGATCATAGTAGACAACACTTGTGCAACTGAGAATTACTAGCTAAGCCTAAAAAGAAAGGGAATTGGGGCATCAAAAATCCACTACACTCCTCACAAGCGCTAGTAGCCAACACACTCTGGTGGGTTGTCACTCATAATGCGATCTAACATACAGTAATCAAAGACAAGTATCTAACCCATACTTCGGTGGACTCCTGGCTCAGAACAACGGGCCCTTCTATAGGATCGACCTCCTCACTCTGGAAAAACATCACTAAAGCCGCCAACTAGATAACAAATTCACTCTGTTGAGTTCCTGGATCGGGGATTTCCATCATTTTAGGCTTGGAACGCATCGCAGGTATGGAACAGTTTTCTCTCCTCTCTGCTCGATTGATCACTGTTTTAAACTCAAAAAAACATATGGTTTTGTTTCCAAACTGTTGGGCCTTGCAAACCCGACCTCCTATTAAATACTTGGAAATCCAGTTCGGATCTCGAGCTCCCTCCGTCTCTTGCGCCCGAGTGGACTGATTACTTTCGGAATCTAGCGACTACGGGCTATCAATTACAAACTACTGTAGACAGGCCGACGTGGACGGGGGGCGACCGTTCGGAAAACTTGACAGCAAATAACATTTACACAGAGATTTCAAATCAGAATTGGCCCCTTGCTATTGACGGCTGGAGACGCAACATCTAGTCATGGAACCTCGCGCTCAAAGTTAAACTGTTCATCTGGCTCTCTCCTGAAGACAAAATAAACACCTGGGATGTGCTCTTAAAAAAGGGATGGGTCGTCCCCAATATATGTCACCTCTGTCAATCACTTCTTATTTAACTATGCCTTTACCCGTAAAGTCTGGTCTATCATTGTTGCTGCTCTCAAATTAACACATTCCTGGGACAAACTTAACTTGGCAGCATGTTTCGATAACTGGTCTCTTCTCGCTCATCACTCCCTCAATCTCCCACCAATGGTCTATTGGTTCATCTAGATTGATAGAAACAGTTTCATCTTCACCAATAAACCCCCTTCAACCATCTCAGTTGCCTACAAATCTCTTGTCATGCACAACCTTTGGTCTTCCACTTTCCCTAGAACAGTTACTATTAAGACTAAACATCAAGTTGTTATCCTTCTGGTGGAACTCCCCACAACCTGGTTTGATGGAGCCTCGCAATCAAACAACATGCATAGTGGCGCAAGAGGAGTAATTGACATCTCACATAACTCCCTTTGGAAGTGGACATTTAATTGTGGACAGGGCACCAACACCAGAGCATAGTTACTGGTTGAATTATAAGGGTAAGCTACAGGTCAATACTCTTATGGGTTGGATGGACAGGATCAGAAATCTACAAACAAACTTCACCAAACTCCCAGTCATCCATACATACCGTGAAAATGACTATGAAGCAGACCTTCTCTCCAAGGTGGCTCTCAAAAAAAAAGTTGGAGCCATCTTTTTCAACATCTGGATGGATGGGCACGAGGGCCACACACAGGTACTAAATCTCTTTTAGAATAACCGACAGAAACATCAGATCAGAGATCCAAACAGACTGTACAACAAAATGAATACTCTCAGATCAGATTACTCACACTATATTTTTTATCCTCGGAAATTTTTTGTATTATGGACAGTAGAATCAACTTGTCAATCTCAGTTGAGTTTTGGACCGCACACACATTACATTACTCTCTGGGTACTTGAAAACCTCGCTTTGTAATCTCATGAGTTGAGAACATATTATATATCTAATATAATGGTGAATTTTTTCTGTGGAAAAAAATAACAAATTAATAATAATAATAACAATAATCTAATTTTAAGGTCACCATAATTTGCACTTGAATTTGTAATTTTTTAGGAGGAAACACATGTTCTTAACCATTAGGCCCACTTAGGTTGTATATAATAATCTATTTTTAAGGTCACAACCAAGCCAGACACCAAATTGGTGTATGAGACCCCCTTGTTTGTGGGACAAGGGACTTTAGTGATTTGATTGCTAAAGTCTATGGAGGTAAACCATATTTTGTAGAGAGCAGAAGATTTTTTGATAACTTACTCATTTAAAAGCTCAACATGTCACTTGCGGGAATTGAATCTGGGTGGGGTGAAACACCCCTCAGTTCAAACCACTTGAGCTAAACTTAATTGACATAAAAAATAATAAAATATTATACCTCAAAAATAGAATATTATGAATTGGGAGCCTCGGATCTAGGTGAACCAGCTGAATGAACTGACCATAGACTGATTTATAACCGCTTCCTCTTTGCCCCACTTTGATTGCGTAGTGACCTCACAATAGTGATAATCTACCACCCACTTCGAGAAAGTATGCTCCAAACAAAGTTGCTTTGATCTGTTTGACGATGCTTACCTTTCTTCTCCACATAGAACTAGGACAAGTATCAGAAACGTAACTGGATGGGGATTATCAAAACTGCAGAACCAACTAAGCCAAATTAGAGTTGTCAAACTTATAGGATTGAATATATGCTTATAAAAATTATGTTAAAATACTAATCAATAATGGTGTAAATAATATTGTAAAAAATAATGTATTAAGATATATTATGTAATGAAATACTAATCAATAATGGTGTAAATAATATTGTATTAAGATATATTATGTAATGGAATAGGTTTATCTTATTTATATCAATTAATGGTGTAAATAATATTGTAAAAAATAATGTATTAAGATATATTATGTAATGAAATACTAATCAATAATGGTGTAAATAATATTGTATTAAGATATATTATGCAATGGAATAGGTTTATTTTATTTATATTAATTAATGATTGAAAAAATAAATGTTGTGGAAGGCATATATATGTGGTGGGGTGAAAACAATCCATTTATATTAATTAATGATTAAAAAATTAAATGTGGTGGAGGGTATATATATATATATGGGAAAACAATCCATTTTTAAAGGAAAATAAAAAATTTAAAAATATTTTATAAAATCATTTAATCTTGATGACATTATAGAAATTAAAGACTTATATGCAATGTTCATTGATATTGATTTTTTTCTATGTGTATCATTAGTTTTTTTAGGGGATATTATTAGATTACTTTTTCCTTAAATCTGTGGAAAAATCATTGGATGTGCAGAATTTAGTGGTTAAATATGTATAATCTGAATGCCTCAGGAGTTTTTCAGGATGCTAAATCCATTTACCCATATTTATATCATTGGATTATGATGAAAAATACCAAAACAGAAAACATTTAGACAACGTCAAAAATAAATGTTGAAATGTTATGAGACATATACAAGGAAAAGAAACATTATATCATCCTCTAATATTTTGCAAAATCACAAAATCTCTCATATTATAGGAATTAATGACCTTTATGTAATGCCATTTAATCTCATTGACACTACTATGCATGTGTCTTTTAGAAAGCTTGAAATTTCATAGACACTTAATACGAATTGAAATGCATGTGGTTTTTTTGAAAGCTTGAAATTTCATAGATATTTAATAGGAATTGAAATTGAAATTTAATTATTAAAACTCAATAATTAGAAATAATCCAAGTACATGATGAAAGTTATTAACTTGACACTATAACATCTAACATGAATTATGGATATCTTACTATTTTAGAAATTAACTTTAAACTACCTATCACATAATTTCAATTATATATAGTCAACCTGCAAAAATAAAGGTCAATGCCCATATAGGATTTACTACAACATTGCCCATCACAATATATTTACCTCATAGAATGGAGGTCAGTGCCAATACAAGGTTTTCTACTAAACATTTTCAATCACGAAATCTAAGTACAATCTTAGAGGATAGAAGTCATGTAGCAACAAGAAAGCATTAGCTTCCACATATGAGGTTGATATGCTTTAGAATAAGAAAATATACATAAGATGCCAACGAACTATATTTTCCTTTGGTCTGATACAATAATTTGGTGTATTATTTGTTTTTTTCTTTTTCAAATTAACATCGCCACATCGTATGGAATGGAAATATTTCATATTAACATCGCCACATCGTATGGAATGGAAATAGGGATGGTGACTAATTTCAAAAGAACTATATTTTCCTTTAGTCTGATACAATAATTTGGTGTATTATTTGTTCTTTTCTTTTTCAAATTAACATCGCCACATCGTATGGAATGGAAATAGGGATGGAAACTAATCCCAAAGTAAGGAAATAAATAACATAGTTGATTTTGTTGGCACTACTAGCACTACTAGGTATGCACAATGCCACATGTAAATAAATATCATAATTGCTATTGTTGTTGTTATCAGGTGTGTTGGGTGCCACATTTGTTCATTAAATGGCAAGTTTTGTGATCCCATAATAGTATTGTTCCAACGAATGACACATATTCATGCTAAGTACATGCATATGAATTATATTGCAAGCCTAAATATGTGTTAATGATTATGAGAAATATGTGTTAATGATTATGAGGATAGTTGAACAAATGGTTTTCGAATATTGGATAAAATGGACTCCAAGAGTCCCAACTTAGATCCATGTTAATGATTGAAGTGACAAACAAACCATGCTATATGTGTTGAACTCCCATCGACTATTATTATATCAATGCAAATTATGCCTCAAATAGAAGGACATTGATTTTTATATTTATATAATAATGTTTCAGGTTGAATGAATAGAATGATCTCTTTTAAGATCTCAACTTTACAACTTACATGATTTGTTTTAAATATCTCAACTTTGCAACTTACATGATTTGTTTTACATGTGTCATGCCATCCATCAAATATCAAGTCTATGGGTGGCATGTCTCTCAACCTTGAGGATAATCATGAAAAGTAATGGCAATCTTTCGAATATGTGGCAATTGAAGGGGATTTCATATGTGTTTAAGGGGATAATCATGAAAAGTAATGGCAATCTTTGTAATATGTGGACATTGAAGGGGATTTCATATGTGTGTGTCAAGTGGAGGGAATAAGTGATTAAGATTACTACATACATTGGTACTAGCTTAGGGACAAAAAAGAAGGTGTATTTTTTGAATGTTTATGGACCTTGCCAAGAGCGCAAGAAATTTTGGGAAAAAGTTGATAGAGTGGGTCTTCTAGCAGTTTATGACTTGATTCTGGCAAGTGATCTAAACTTAACAACAAGTTCATAGGATATTTGGGGAGATTTAGCGCAGGAAGATACTCTGGCGAGCTTTTTTAAAGAGATGTTTTCAAAAAACAAGTTGGTGGATGTGGCCCCTATTGAGGTGGTGCCGATGTGGAGAAATGGTAGGTCCGGATTTGAAGGAATATCAAAGAGACTAGACAGATTTTATGTGGCGGAGGACTTGCTCACTACTTCTTGTAGATTTCGAGCTTGGGTCGAATACCCCTTTATATCTGATCACGCTCCAGTTTTTCTTCAGTTGGGGGAAGACCGATATGTGGTAGATTTTCCTTTTAAGTTAAATCCAACATGGTTATGTGATGCTTCCTTTGATTCTATGGTGTGTAAGGTATGGAATGATACAACACTCCAATTTCCAGAGGGTGCAACAAGAAGATTGGCTGGCAGGTTAACATTTTTGAAAGCTCGGGCAAAGGCCTGGTCTAATGAAAAAAAGATTAGGGACCACTTAGAGATGGATAATATCGAAGGAGGATTAGATGAACTCTTTCGTTTGAAGGCATAGGGATTGCAGATTGAGGATTATAAGCATAAAGTGAGGTTATTAGAGGATGAGCACAAAAAGAAACTCCTTGAGGAGGAGGAGCGTTGGCGTCAGAAAAGTAGAGTAGTCTAGATTACTAATGGAGATAAAAATACAAAGTTCTTCCATCATTTCACTAGCTACTGAAGGAATAAAAAAAACATTTGGGATATTGAGGATGATGCGGGAAGGATCCATTCGAAAAAAGAATACATAAATAATGTCGCTATCAACCATTTTAAATCCTTCTATCAGGGCACGTGAACAGATATTATTAGTGATCAGGTTGCTACTGTAAGGCTATTCCCTAGGATGGTGAAGGAGGAGGAAGTCACATGCTTAGAAAATCCATGCACAAAGGAGGAAATCCTAGAGGTTTTGAAAGGTTTCTCAAAGGATAAAAGTCACGGGCCAAATGGCTGGAGCGTGGAATTTTTTCTTCATTATTTCGAGTTGGTTGGGAAGGATTTGCTTGATGTTGTGGAGGAGTCAAGATTAAGAGGCAAAGTTATAAAACAGAGAAAATCTACTTTTATAGCTCCGATCCCTAAAGTTAATCACCCCAGCATGTTCCCTGATTACTGCCCAATCGCTCTGTGCAATCTATGTTATAAGATAATAGAAAAAAACATAGCAAAGAGAATTCGACCTATCCTCTCCTGAGCGCTATCATAGGAACAATTGGGCTTCCTCAAGGGAAGGAAGATCTTAGATGCTATTGGCACGACACAGGAGTGCCTACACAGCATAAAGAAAAAAAAACTCCAGGATATTATACTAAAGCTGGATCTCAAGAAGGCATATGACTGCATTAACTGGGACTTCCTGAGGCTTATCCTACTCCAATGTGGTTTTGCGCTTGCAACCACTAACTAGGTAATGGGCTATGTAGCATCTATGGTATTTTCTATTTTGATCAATGGGGAGGCGACAAAATTCTTTCAGAGAAAGTGAGGTCTACGCTAGGGCTGTACATTGTCGTCCTTCCTATTTATACTTGTGATTGAAGGTCTTAGCATTATGCTAAAAAAAGGACAAGTCGAGGGGGTGTTGACAGGGATTAAAGTTGATAGACTAATAAAGATCTTACATCTGTTATTTGTGGACGATGTGATTATTTTGTCAAGTGCAAAGTTGTATGAATGGATCGAGATAAGAAAAATTCTCAATATCTTCTGTCGGGCGTCGGGGCTGAGAATTAATATTCAAAAACTAACCTTCCTCCACACTAGAGTTCAACAAGAAACTTTTGATGAGTTAAATGTTTTATTCAGTTTTGATTTCAAAGACCTATTGGGTGGATTTAATTATCTAGGGTACTTTCTAAAACTAGAGAGTTATAAATCCGAGGACTGGCGATGGCTTATTGAAAAATTCGAACACAGAATCAATCACTAGTGCAACAGGTTGTTATCTCTCGGAGGCATGTATGTTCTTGTAAAGGCAGTTTTGGAAAGGCTTCTTGTTTATTGGTTGGCTTTAGCGCACATTCCGATGTCCATTCTAAATAAAATAAGACATTTGGTTTTTTCCTTTCTTTGGTCCGGTAACAAGAAGAGCATAAGTTATCATTTGTGTAATTGGGAATCAGTTTCGAAGCCAAAGATTTATGGTGGATGGGGGCTTAGAAGTATATTCATTTTCTACAGGGCTCTGGCATCAAATACCTTATGGAGAGTTTTGACGAAACCTGGAATATGGAATAGGGTGACAAAAGATAAATATTTGCCTCATGAATCAGTTCACTTGTGGTTAAGATTGGCCTCTACAAGGTCAAATTATGGTTCACAGACATGTAAAAACTTAATCAATTCTTTACCTCTTGTTTTACAACGGCTTGCTTGGAATCCAGGCACATGTCAGTCTATAGTTATTGTGAAAGATGTCATCTTGGGCATGGTAAAGGATTCATTCTTAACAAAAGAGTTAGTTGAGAGACTGAATCAAAAAAACGTTCATCTGCTTTACCAAGCGAGTTGTGACCAATTACAGAGAACTCTTTGCCCCACCTAGTTAGACTGTATAGTTCTAGAGCTCGAGGGAGACTTAGCCACAGAATGGGAGAAGTATAGAAAGCATATGATATGCTCTGGCATACATCTACATGATCGTCCAGATGTTTTACTTTGGATGGGGGGTGATAATACAAAGCATCTAATGGTTAAAAATGTATACAATGCAGTCGCGACAAAGCTATGGACTACAAAAGCAGGTGGCTGGAGGAGAAAGCTATGGAAATGGGATTACCCTTTAAAAATTAAGTTATTTACATGGCTGGTAGTAGAAAACAAGATTCTTACTTGGAAAAACCTCCAAAAAGAAGGTTGGGTGGGACTGGGAATATGTTTTCTTTGCACAGGTAGAAGGGGGACAGGTAAGCACATACTTGTAAATTGTCCATTCACCATTTCAGTCTGGAACATGGTAAAAATTGCACTAAAATTCTAGAGTGGATGGAATGGCCAATCAGTGAATGAATGTTTTGATAATTGGACAAAGATTAATCCAACTTTACCTCCGTTGCCTGCCTTTCTGTGCTAGTACATTTGGAATGAAAGAAATATGACAATCTTTGAGGCATGCTCTCCCTCATTACAGAAGTTAGTTTACAAAGTTAGTTTACAAAGCTATTGCTACAGTAAATAGTTATGGAATAAAGGGAAAAGACACTCCCCCTCAAACGGTACATGTGCATCTTCCGGTCAATAGAGTCATTGTTTGGTTTGACGGGGCTGCACAACAATGTGGTGAAAATAGAGGGGCTAGAGGTAAGATTATGCTTAACAATAACACTTCCTTTTTGTGGATGTTCAACTGTGGTCGAGGGACAAACACAAGGGATGAACTATTGGGGGATTGGGCCTCTCTAACTCTGGCCATAAGATTGTCTATATCAGACTTACATGTTTTAGGGGACTCCAAGATAGTTATCGAATGGCTAAATAAGAGGGGAGCTCTCTAGGTTGTAGCACTAGAAAGCCGGAAGGAAAGGATCATAGAGACACTTCCACTCTTCAGGAATATCTCCTTTGCACATATATATAGAGAAGAGAATCAAGAGGCAAGCAGATTATCAAAGCTGGCCTTATCTAATATGCCTGGAAGCATTGCTTATTCCCAGTGGGAGAATGGTAATGAGGGTCCTACTCATTACTTAAATTTATTCTAACTGATGCAAAGATAGTGTTAACAAAGTCTAGCTACAAAGTATACGACACTTTTAGTCATAGTGTTGATGCTAAGTATTGAGGGGCATATTCCGCCTTTTTGTTTTTTGTGTATATCATCTTTGAGTATTGGATGCTTCTTAATGGTATCTTGTTTTTTAGCACAGTGCTTAGCTATGTATGCAACCCTCTATAGTGTTTTGATTAAAGGTCCTATGTCGAAAGGATAGATGTAAGAAAACTTTTTATATTTTTATGAATATGAAAGAGAAATTTCCTATGGAAAAGAAAAGTGATTAAGGTTTGGATAATCACTATTTGTGTGTCAAGTGAAGGGGAATAAGTGATTAAGGTTTGGATCATCACTATTTTGGATCAGGATTTCTGATGTTGCTACAATAGGAAACATGTGTTAGAGATGCCTACATGTTGGATAAATGTAAGTTGAGTAATCCTATCAAATTGTAAGACCAAGCTATCGGCAAGTATTTTAGTAGGCAAAGAGTAAATATATATTTGTTATTTTCTAGTAAGAATGCAATGTACTCATTGACACCATGAAGATAATGTGAACAATATATCACTAATAAGTTGGCTTTGATTACTTAAAGAGGTAAATGTAAATATGCCATATTGCTAACGAAATAATTGTAATAGTGTAGGGAAATGCTACCATTATGAAAAATATAGAAGATATTTACTTTCTTAAATAACAAACCAATTTTCGTATTTCTTCAAATCTATTATGTTTAATTTAGACTAGAAGAATACACAAGCCGATTTAAATGTTCCAATTATATCATGCCTAACAATGGATCTCTAAAACCTATTTGATAGAGACTTGCATGTTTTGTAAGTGTGGTTGATGAAAGAATGTTTCAAATAGTTTTTAATCAAACCATATGTAAAATGTTTGTAAAAAATACCTATCATGTCTTCGATAGAAAGAAGAATTCTTAACTCTATATCATCCTTTAGTTCTCAGTCCTGGAAAAATATCTGAAATACTTTACCGTTTATTCTTCATTGGATGGCTTGGAGGCGGGCTCGAGTCATTCAATTTTAGTTGGATGAGATGTTATTCTGGGAATGGGTCAGGATTATTACTTATCACATGATTTGATTAATTGTCTTAATCAAAAGAACATCCACCTCTTATTTCAGGCGAGTCAGATATCAAATAAAGGTTCGTTGGGTCAAAGTTGGTTTCACAGCGTTGAGTTGGGATTGGAAGAGGAATGGGATATTTACAGAAGGAATTTGATAGACTCTGGTATTATCTTAGTGGACATGCCTGATGAACTTATTTGGATAGGAGGTGATATGTCGGGACAAATTACAGTAAAAAATGTCTATGAAGCCCTCTCATACAAACTATGGAGATATAAGATAGGGGGATGGAGAAAGAAAATGTGGACTTGGGATTGCCCTTTGAAGCTAAAGTTTTTTGTTTGGCTTTCAGTTGAAAACAAAATCTTAACATGGAAAAACTTGCAGAAAAGAGGTTGGAAGGGGCCTGGAGTGTGTTATTTATGTAGGCTCAAGGGAGAATCAATAAACCATATTTTTGTTAGTTGTGTCTTCACTATTTTTGTTTGGGAGGAAGTTAAAAAAGTGTTAAAGCTCAATCATGGGTGGAATGGAAATTCATTGATTGATTGCTTCCAAAACTGGGCTTCTTAGAATTTCAATCATCAAGCTCTTCCTGCATTTATATGATGGAATATATGGATGGATAGAAATAAGTCACTCTTCGAGGACAAAATCCCATCTATGCAGAGAATTGTTTATCTTGTTTTAGGAGCTGTGGGTATGATGGGGAATAAACAAAAAGTTTCTAATCCTAGGATTTCCTCTACACTCCTTCCTGTAGATAAAACTCTTGCCTGGTTTGATGGGGCTGCTCAACTAAATGGTACTCTTTGCAGTGCTGGAGGAGTTTTAAAGGTTGATGATCACTTAGAATATAGATGGACTTTAAATTGTGGAAGGGGCACAAACTCCAGGGCTGAGCTCATGGGAGCATGGGCAACTTTAACCCTTGCTACTAGACTTTCTATTTTTGAGTTATATGTTTTGGGGGATTCCAAGATTGTCATCGATTGGCTTAATAGAAAATGATCAATATTGGTGGAAAATCTAGATGGTTGGAAGGAAAGAATCATTGATCTCATTCCTCTCTTCAGATCAATTACTTTTGCCCACATCTATAGAGAAGAAAATAAGGTTGCTGACCTCCTTTCAAAAAAGGCTCTTTACCTTCGCCAAGGACAAATTACATACAGTCATTGGGTGGATGGCCATGAGGGTCCAGCTCTCTTTTTAAATATGTATTGATTTCAAAGAGTCTATCTTAGAACTAGTACTTTTTTGGGTTTGTTGAATGGATGCTCTCCTCTTTGCTAGAGAGGACTATGGCGAAGGTTATAGTTTTTTTTGTAGTGTTGTGTCGATGATCCCTCTGGTCTGATCTTTGTATAGACTGCTCCTTTTTTGAGTTTTATAAGGAAGTCTTTGTCAGTGTTGCATTGATTTTTTAAACAGTTTATATTATTCTTAATATAAAGTGAAATTTTCTCTGGAAAAAAAAACTCCATGTCATCGATGAAATCACTGAATACATAGGTATTTTAGCTACACCTTTCACTGAAACTTCGTAAGTTATTTGGTTGTAACCTTAGAACTTTTCAATGCAAAAATTTCCAAATTCACTTTGTTGTTTTTTGCTTTGTCCGGTTTTACAAATATTTTTCAGCAAATCATAATTCTGGCAAAATTTTTAGTCAAATAAGAGCTTCACCCCACCTTCAAGGATATCAATTTTTTTGTTGTTGAAAAAACCTAAATATTTATTGTTTCATTCATGATTACCCATGTAACTCAAATTATTTTACAGAAGTGACTACCATAAAACCAATTCTACAAAATTTTCAACAATCAAATGTACCTACTAAGAAATTATCTATTAATGCACTATAAGTGTCATTACCTCTTACCAATTTTAGAGGATTTTATCTATTCCATAGAATTTTTTTTGGCATTATATATATATATATATATATATATATATATATATATAATTTTAAATGTTTAATACTTTTTCTTTTTTAATGGCAAAACACTTTATGGGCAAGGAGACACAAAAGTTAAAACTTCAAATATTGAGGTTTCGGTACTATGTGCAAAAGCAATTGCTTAAATTTCAAAGATGTATTCTATTGTTCCATTGAAATGCCCAAAATGCCATATGCAACAAGAAATATGGAGCAAAGTGTGTTTGATGCACTAGGGAAGAGCTTTTTCAATACAAATTTCAATTAAAAGAAAAATAATAGGATTTTTTTATTTATGAATTTCTTTTCTTACAAATGACTTGATTAATTTTAATAAATCATAATCTTTTTTAAATAATTTTATAAGTAAGATTTTTTTAAATTAAATATAAGATTTTAAATAATATTAAATTCAAATTCTATCATTAAACTAAATTTATTAATTAAGATAGTATCCAAACTTTATACAACTTATAACTTTTTAAGGTTTAAATAATTTAACATTAATCTAATCTCCTAAAATATGATTAAATTAATCTCCTAAAATATGATTAAATTAAAATATAGTTTGTGTTTATTACTAAGTTAAGCTTATTTATTATTAAGTTAAATATATGTTTTAAATATTTATAAATAATATACTTAACAAATAATAAATATATTAAAATATAGTAAATTTATTATAAAATATAATAAATTTATTTTTTTAGATAATAGTAAATATAAAATTTCAACATTAAATTACGTGTTAATAATTTTAATATTAAAAATTCAATTATGAATTTAACAAATCTTTAAAACAAGGACAAGTATATTACATGTTAATAATTTTAATATTAAAAATTCAATTATGAATTTAAGAAATCTTTAAAACAAGGACAAGTATGGAATTATTGGAAAAAATAGACGTTGGTGTTGTCCTAATTTAACACTTTTTTAAAAGGACTGGAATCATGGAAAAATACATAGACATGGGCGTTGTCATAAGTTGGCACATTTTTAGATATATGGCATCACAGATCACAAAGGATTCTAAACATGTTATAATATATCCTCATATTAAATATTGGTGTTATATCATTCATGTTGGTTGGACATGTCCATCAATTCACATGTTTTTTGGAATCTTATGAAACCATAGCGTAGGAATCCATAAATGAAATGGTATGTGAGTGTGCGTGATTGTAACTAAAGAATCTTACAAAAGTCCATTTACTAAATTTTCGATATATATAGAAAATTTAGTAAATGAGTTTTTGTAATATATATATAGAAAACTTAATGAAACAATATATATATAATATGAAGATTAAAATAGGTGTTAATGATAATAGAAAATTAAAGAAGGAGGGTGTGTTGGGTGTGTATTGTGAATAATTGTATATGGATAAAAATTGTGAGGTGGATCTTGTTTATGAGGTATTACTAATACCAAAAGCTTTGTCAATATGAAACTAAACTTTGGGGTGCAAGTCTTTGGGTTGATGTGTCAACATTCTCTTTTTTTATACTAACATTGTTGGTAGTTTTGATGCCATCTTAAAAAGATGGTTTATGATGCATTACCCACACCAAAAGCTTTATTGTTATGGAAGCAAATTTTGGGGTGCAAGTCCTCGGGTTGATGTGTCAACATCCTATTTCTAGATGTGCAAGTCTTCCTTTTGGCTACGCTTTGGTCGATAGATAAAATTAAAATCTTGGGGGGCTCGAAAGTGATCATCGATTGGATAAAGCAACAGGGCCAGCTCAACTCAGTGAATATTGAATGTTGGAAATTAAAAACTTTGGATCTGGCAAGTAATTTCAGAGATATCAACTTCCAACATATCTACAAGGAGCATAATAAGGAGGTTGATCTTTTGTCAAAGAGGGCTAAAAAAGAAACGAAAGGTAGACTATCAGTTTTCCATTGGGAAAATGGAGAAGAAAGCTCTCACTCCTTTCTTAACATCTTTGAAGACTAAACTTAGAAGAAGTTGAGTAGTGTCTTTGTTATAAAGATGTGTTTAGAGTTAGGACTGCTCTTCCCCTTCTTAGCTGCTCATTTCGAGGCTAGTGCGACTTGAAAAGTTTTTGGATTTCAACATAGTAGTTCTCTTGTATTTGGGGTTGTTTTGGCCGTAAAGAAAGTTTTGGACCTCCATTTGGTGTGGACCTGCATTGTAAATGAAATTATTCTGATATAATTTTGAGATGCTTTTCCTTTGGAAAAAAAACATCCTATTTCTAAGTTGGTACTAACATTGTGGCAATTTCACAACATTTTATAAAGGCGGTTTATGATGAATTACCTCTACCAAAAGATTCACTACTTTGGAAGTAGACTTTAGGGTGCAAGTCCATTTAGGTCGATGTGCTAGTATCCTCCTTCTCTTCAATACTAAGATGATTGACAATTTCAATGCTATCTTACTATAGTGGCATACTTCTACCATGAAATTTTCTTTCACATTAATATGCTCCAACCTCCCCTTTCCTTCTCCTTCTTAAATATAACGATTCTATTGTAAAATCTTACATCTTTATATATACTATCAAAGTGTTGTAGTTTATATGAAAATTTGTCCCATAACCAATGTTCAAAGTCAACAAATTGAAGTTACTTTAATACCCTCCTCCCTCAACCCTTATCCTTCTTAATATAGTACTTTGTTGTGAGATCTTTTATCTTTTCAAAGTTACTATTATCTCTACGTTGTTGTTTATATGATACATTGTCAATAATAACTACAACCATCCTCATAGTCGAAGACCACAAATTTATGTGTTTCAATCAACACTACAAAAAATCTTGTATGTCCAACAATGAATTTGGATATGAGAATTGAATGATACACATTGTCTCACTTTACAACTTTATTTTTTACAACACTTCCTTTTTAGGATTGCAACTTTTCTTCTTTTAACAATAACTCTTATTCACAAACCTCTTTTTATTTGAACATTTATACATTTATCATTGTAGATTTTACTTTTACAAATTACATAAATTTCCAACTATTATACGTTTATCCTTGTATGGATTATCATTACTTCCTAAGACAATATTGTTCCTTAAAAAATCCCTATTAATATTAAAATTTTACATTTAATTTAAATATTTTTTCCAAAATTAATAAATTAATAAGAAACAAATTACATCCTACATAAATTACATCTTATCATTATGCAATATGACTTTAATATTCCTAATGCATTCCATTCCCATGAAATTTAGTGTCGTATGAAATTTAATGTCATAAAATACATGATAGAAATATTGACTCATGTTTCATGTCTAAGTGAGTGGGATGTGCTTTTAATAAAACTGCAAATGTAATCATTAACACATGGATTGCTTTTAATAAAACTGCAAGTGTAATAAAACTAACACATGGATTGCTTTTAATAAAACTGCAAGTGTAATAAAACTAACACATGGATAGCTTTTAATAAAACTGCAAGTGTAATCATTAAATTTTTTAAAGTGATCTTAGGAAATATTCGAGAAGGTTCCACCTTCATAATATGGATTAACATTTTATTTAACACTTGTAAAACTTATTTGGTATAAATCACAATTATTTTTATTATCAATTAAAATAAAATCACTATCTAAGATCTAGGGTAGAACATTATGGTAATAGACTCTTAGGGTTTGACTTTAACTTCTATGATTTAAATCAATTCACAATGGCAACGAATCTAAGAAATCTTAAAGGCTAAACAAGGAAAATTAAGGGTGCCTATGAAAAAAATAAACGTTAGTGTTGTCCATACACATTCTTGGAATTAGTAATAAAATAATAGACTATGTAATTCGTCAAAAAGTTTTATATTAAAATATTTTTGAAATTATTGTTATGGCATATACCAAACATGTTTCAAATTTAGGTAGAGTAAGTAAAATATTAATGTATAATTAAATAGCAATTTCTAAATAATAATTAAATATTGAAAATGAGTCATAAAATGTGATAATAATATTATAATTATTGTTCGTCAAAAAGTTTTATATTAAAATATTTTTGTAATTATTGTTATGGCATATACCAAACATGTTTAAAAATTGTAAAATATATAATGTATAATTAAATAATAATTTTTAAATAGTAATTAAATATTGAAAATGACTCGTAAAATGTGATAATAATATTATAGTTATTGGGAATATGAATATAAAATATGATAATGATATTATTAATAATTATTAGAATGTGGAGATATTATCATATTAATTTATTAATTTTTAACTATTTAATAAAATATAGCATTGATATCATTGAAATATAAGAAGATACTTTTATATCAAATAAAAATTAAAGTGAAATGATACTGTCAACAATTTAATATGGTTTAAGGGAAGATATTATCCCATTAAATTAAGAAGATAAATAAATTGAAAATATTATATTGATATTATTGATAAGGGAAGATATCATTACATCAAATAACAAAGAAAATTAATAATTTAACTAATACAAATATGTGTGTGCTTTTATAAACCATCTTCTTTTACAAAATTATGTGGATTATGTGTTGATGACATATGGTGTTTGAGATAATAAAAGTTTGTATAACTAATAAAAGTATGTGTTGGCTTTTATAAACCATCTTCTTTTACAATATCATGTGGATTATGTGTTGATGCCACATGGTGTTTGACATAATAAAAGTTTGTGTGGGCTTTTATAAACCATTTT
>JZKD02S0324010.1:0-19465 GCA_000966675.3 Picea glauca | reverse complement strand
GTCTTCCCTCACGACATCATGGGTCTTATCGAAGTAGGTAGTCATTAACCTACATTTCTAGCCACAGTGGGAGTGCTAGTAGGCTGTGGCAGGGTTGTTGTCCACACCTCTTCCTCTACGTCTCTTGTAGTCATGTGTGACACCTCTACTCCACATGTGAGTCTGGTCGACAAGATATTGTCATCCTGCATCATCAATGACTCATGCCAGAAATGAGATCCATAACCATATAATATAATCATATGCACATACATCATATATATAACAATAAAACCCAATAGTCCGCTCGCTGACTCGATCTAGAGTCTAAGGGTTTCATCGATGCCTCTACATCCTTGAGGTCCAAAATCCTACACACTCAGGAGAACCGAGTCAATAACACTTGTCTAAGTCAATACAACAAAATAACATATGATCACATCCATAATGCCTCATAATCATAATAAACGACCAATAGTATAATAATCCAGATCACTTGCAATCAAGTGTCGTCAAAGAATAATTTTGCACAGTGTGCGTAATAGCGGGATGTTACACTAGGGTGACAGCCGATGGGGGGAGTATGGAGTGACATGCCTTTACTACACATCGCTTCCATCTCCTATCCTATTTAATTCCAAATTACAAGAAAACCAACATTCACCAATGCATTAAACCATGTAATCAATTTCCAAACCATCGAAATCTACAACGATATTCCTTGCCCAATGCGTCACCCAAAAGATTCATGTTAAACTTTGCCAAGTTTTCATGCCATACCATATGCATTGAAATGTTATATGCGCCCAACATAAATCAAATGAAAATCGCATAGCCACTAACCAACATATAATAGTTAGGACTAACATTAACATCCTTTACCCTTCCATTTGCACATAACCTTTGACATAAGTTAAACACAGATCCTTTCCTCTTAAGATCTTTTTATAAGTTTTTTTTCTTTGTTTTGGTTATGTTATTACTAACATGTTTCTTGTGTGTATGCGTTCAGGTAGCCGATCATGATGATTTGTGACGTGATTAAATTATAACAACTATAAATATATTCCCATCATAATATAAAAATAATGCTTTGAATTGCAGAAACATCCCATAAAATGCATCATCCACTTGTTACTATGCCAAAATGAAACAAAGATTGCATTGTCAACCATGTAGGATTGTGTAAATAGTGTCGAAACAACAACAAAAAATGTGTGGTATGTCTATATTTGAACCTCCAGTCTACAAGGGGGTCCCACCTACTAGTATTATATTATTAGCATAGTTTAAATAATAGGGATTTATCAATAATTTCCGAATGAAATTCCTCGTTGTGATTTTAATCGTCAACAAACTGGTGACTCCACAGGGAAATATGTTTCCAACAGATTAAGAACTCAGAATGTCTGGTTTCGCAGACCAAGTAACATCAAATCAAGAAGATATAAATCATAATGATTATGCCACAGGGGGAAATGAGTGGATTTAATGGAAAAATGACCGGGAGTTTGGGAATAACTCATGGAAAGTGTTAAGTATGAGGGGGTTTATCCATGTAAGAATAATCATTCAACTGGAACTTGCTCTTGACTTCAAGGAGAAAATTTTTCTGGACTTGCTCTTTTGAATCTCAAAATGGATGAATAAATGGAAAGCAGAAGCAGGATGTAACCAACTATCTCATAAAACAGTAGTGAAAGAAAATAAAAAATTCAATGATGCCTTCAGGGGGGACATTATAACAATCATGTAGCTTGATTGTTATTGAATAACAATACTTTGCAGGAGTGTCGCTGTGGAAAAACTGATCCAACATTTTATTCTTGACAAAAATTTGAAATCAAAAGAACAAAATCAAGAAATGTCATAACATAATTGAAATTGCAAAATTGAAAACAACAGAAATGGAATGACAGAAATGCAAACAACATAAACAAAAATATTAAAATGAAAGCATAATTGAAACTATTGTAAAAGCATAATTAAAATAGCAGAAACAAAAACTATTAAAATGAAAGCATAAATGAAAACTACTAAAATATAGAACAATCCAAACAATGTTAAACTCTTCAAGTTGGTTCCACGTAGTGTTTTAAGTGAGAACCGTTAGTGTTGTAGGAAAACAATTGCTCTTGTAAATCCTTTAGAATGTAAGATTTTTCACCCAGGACAAAAGCGATCTTGAAAGGACCCAACCATAATTTTTGAAACTTTGAGTGTCTTCCCCTATCAGCATGAGCTGAATCCCACAAGATTACTTTCTCATTGACTTTAAATTTGACAGCTTTGACACTCTTGTTGAAATACTTTTTAACAATTTTTTGTCTCCTTTTTATATTACCCAAGGCAAACGTCCTTTTCTCCTCTAAATCCAGGAGTGCATTCATCCTTTGTGAAACATCAGAAGAATTTGATTCTTCATCTTGTAGCATTAACATTAAGGAGGAGAGTTCTAGGTCAGTAGGAAGAATGGCTTCTTGACCATAAACAAGCTAGAAATGAGTGCAACTAGTGCTCACCTTGGTGGTGGTTCGATATGCCCAAAGGGTATAAGTGAGGAGAGTGTGCCATTGAAAAGGCTTATCTTTGATGGGCCTTTTGACAATTCTCACCAGATTCTTGTTGGTAGACTCGACCTGCCCATTTCCTTGGGGGTAATAGGCTGATGAGGTGAAATGTTTAACTCCCAACTTAGCTAAAAATTGGGTCATCTTAGCAGAAATAAAAGTGGGACCATTGTTTGTAATAATTTCCTAAGGAAGATCAAATATAGAAAATATGTTATTTTCAAGGAAAGAAATCACCTGATCACCTGGATGTCAAAATAAAGACTTGTCTTGGTGAAGACAAAGGATTAATAGGACCAATAAAATCGAATCCCCACTTTGAAAAAGGAAAGTCCGGGAGGACAGGTTGTAACAACATGGCTGAAAGGCATTCTTTCCCAGCAAATTTTTGGTACTTGTCACAAGATCTCGAAAAAACATAAGAATCATGAAATATTGAAGGCCAATAGTATCCTTTTCTAATAATATTAAAAGTAATGGTTTTAGCAGAAAAATGACCTCCTACATGAACAACATAATTTGAAGAACCATGAGTTTCTTGCCACAGTTTTTGTGCTTCCTCATTTTTTACACAACGAAGCAACATACCATCAACAAATCTTCTAAACAAGAAATCTCCTATAATGACATATCTAGCAGATTCAAGACGGAGCCTTATTCTTTGATGAGCGTCTAAGTTATCTGGACATCCTTGGTTTTGCAAATAGTAAACCAAATTCTTATACCAAGGATGTTCAGACACATGAAGGATCTGATTATCAATGTAGAACAATGCTGATAGAGAACTACCCTATTCATAAATTTCTTCACTAGTTTCAACATGCTGAGTTAAGTGAAGGGATAAGTCACATCCCTTGATGGTGGTAGAAGTCACGATAGTTAAATCATACTCCTAGATCTTGGAAAGCCAATGTGCAAGATTCCCTAAAAGATAAGTCTGTGGGAGAAAAAACTTGACAGCAGGTAAAGGGACCTTTACCAACGTATGCTTACCTAAGATGAAGTGGATTTTTTTTTCAATAACTTTAACAAGAGATAAAGAATGTTATTCAATAAAAGAATATTTAAATCCATCATCAAAAAATCTTTGACTCATGTAAGCTACTGGTTTTCATTACCTTTGTCATCACCTTGCATGCGGAAAGAAAAAACTGCTTCCTCTGTGGCATTAGTATATATCATAAGTTCTTTCTCAAAATCTGTTTTTTCCAAAACTGATGCATAGCTTATTTCTTTCTTGATCCCTACAAAATCATCTTTGACATCATCTGTCCAAGAGAAGGAATGATCTTTCTTAAGCAGATTATGAATTGGTTTGACCATTACAGAAAAAACAGGAACAAACCTACGGAAAAAGTTAATAACCCCCATAAAAGTTTGAACCTCCTTCTTGGAAGTGGGGGCAGGCAGATTTAGGATAGAAACAATCCTTTCAGGATGATCCAGGTGGATATTAGTGTCCACCCAACTATTCCGTTGGCTCAGAAAACAGTTTTCCACCTTGGCATTTTTTCGACAGTTTTTCGGGTTCCAAACTTCCGAGGCCATTTTGAGGCCCTAAACAACATTTTTTGGGGTTTTGGGGCCCGGGTGACTATCGGAGACCTGGATCACAGGATAAATGCTTATTCTTGAATCAAAGACAATGTGTCCAAGGAGATTTCCCTTGGTAACATAGAAAATAGACTTAGAAGGATTTAGAGAAATGCCAAATTTCTTGCATCGCATGAGAACTCTTTTAAGATGACCAAAATGATCTAATCGGTTCTTAGAGTAAACACTTAAGTCGTTAAGATAGATGTGAATAATCTTGCCGATCAAATCATCAAAATTTATTTGCATAGCTCTTTGAAAAGTGGCACCTGTATTGGATAATCCACAAGGCATACGTTCCTAAGCAAAAGTGCCCCAACGAGTAATAAAGGTGGTCTTATATTTGTTTTCTCTTTTTACCTTGACTTGATTGTAACCAGAGAAAATGTCAAGTAAGGACATCAGCTGTGACCTTGCAACCTATTGCAAAATCATTTCCATATTAGGGAGAGGAAATTGATCTTTTATGCTAGCCTGATTCAATGCGTGAAAATCTACGCATAATCTGATTTGACCAGTTTTTTTTCCAAACGAGAACCAAATTAGAAAACCATTCTGAATGCTTAATCGGAAAGATGATCCCAACCTTTAAGAGTTTTTCCAACTCCTTTCGAATAGTTGCTTCCAGTGCAGGGTTGATAGGTCTCTTTTTTTTCCTAACTTGTTTTATGCCCTCCATGATAGGAATGACATGTTGTATAAGATCATGATAAAAACCACGAAGATCCTCATAAGACCAAGAAAAAACATCTTGAAATTCAACAAGTAGTTTGGAAAAATTCAATTTTTCTTCATCAGAACATTGGGCCCCTATTTTAACATTCTTTGGAGACTCGGGTGTCCCAATGTTCAAGGAAATGGTTTCACTCACTTTCCTTTTTGACTCCTCCTCTTTATGTTTCTCTTTGTTTCCTACATCACTCAATGAAAATGAACTCTCTAGAGGAGTCAAGACCTTAGGAATATTGTTATCTTCCATTGATATAATTTCCTTAGGATTATAAGGTTCATTTTGAATGAAATCACAAATGCTCTCATCACTAGGGAAGACCTGCCATGATTCTATATTGTCAGGGATATGTGGACGATATAGAGATTGAAAAGTACAATCAAGTCTTTGTGGAAGAAGTTGCTGATTAGGAGAGGTCACAAAAATAGCTAATTGATCAGCAATTGAGTTCAATTCCCTCTTAACATGAGTAATGTTGAAAGATAGTAGGTTCAAGATAAGTGCCCAAACAGTTTGGGTGTAGCATTTAATTAAATTGTTGATAGGAGTGTATATCATACGTACAAGGTTCAAAACAAGCTCGGAATCCCAAAAAAATGTAAGGTGACCACAACCCAGATTATAAGCGTTTTCAATGCCTAACAGTAAAGCTTCGAATTCAATGACATTGTTTGTGCAAGAAAAATCTTACCTATAAGAAAAGTTATGAATTTTCCCCAAATGAGAGTACAAGATAATTCCAACTCCGTTTCCTTCATTAGAGCAGGAACCATCAAAGTGCATATGCCACATACTGTTGTCTAAGTCGATTTGTTCCAAGGGAGTTTTATCCTCCTCGACAAATATGGAATACACTCCTAGGTCCTCTTCGATATAATTCACATTAGGCTGCAAAACACTTTCTATGTAAGGTGAAATACTTCCCTCTCTAAGGACTATGTTGTTTTTACCATTCCGAGGAATAGATAAGTGTGTCCCATTGAGTGAGAGGTATCCACCTGTCAAATATTTCCAATCTCGTCCTAATATGATCGAGTAGTTACTTACTAGCATATCGATTACCTGAATATTAAGGGTTGTCCTTATTTCAAGGTGCACACACAAAACCAAGGTCACGTCCTTGATTTCACCTATGGTCATTTCTTGTAGACTATTATAAGAGATCATCTTCTGGAGTTTTCATTTGTACAAGACAATCCTATCTCTTTCATAATAATATTTGACATTACACTTGGGACCGAACTACCATCAATGAGGCAATAATGGGAAATCTTATCCATAGTCTTTACAAAAATATAAAAATGGGGATTTTTTACAGGGTATCTAAATTTATGTACACCTACTTTATTTACAGATGAATCCTCTTCATCTACCTCTTTAGAGAGGTTGGCTACAACAAAATCTTTTCCTTCCATGAATTGTTTTATATTCTTCTGTTGTTCATGGATGAAAACCATGTCCAGAAGTGTTGAATCTTCTTTAATGTTGGCCAATTGATTTAGAATGTTGTATTTGGAAGAGGGGAGAGGGGAGCTAGTTCCTTGTCTATCAGGAGCCTTAGGAACCTAGAAAATAACAGTTGTTGAGGATGATCTTGAGCTAGAATAATTGTGGGGAGGATCACATTTCCTTTTGGGAGCATAGGATTTATTCCTAGTATTGATGATCATTAAATCTTCTAGCTCTGCAAATTCTAGGACAATGATGGTAGTTTTAGGTCTCTTACCAAAGATTTTATCTCTAGCACTCTTCTTTACCTCACATGTACTTTCATCATGGTGTTCCTCACAAAAGTTACACCAACTACAAGGCATGATAGCTTTAGGCTGAAAGTTATTTTCATTTGGATTTCTAAAGGGGGTGCATAAGAGGATGAAGCTCCAGGAGTAAGAGGAGAGACATTTCCTTTTCGCTCATACTCTATCATACAATTATTCATATCTGGTACAAGATGTAAGAGGGCGGATATGTATGTCTGTTTACTTGAATATCCATGAGGAAGACCTATTCTTTCAAGCTGTTATTCTTACTCTAAACAAGTATGTAGAGCAGAACCAAGGTTATCAATGGATTTTTCCTCAAGCCTATGATGGTATGGGGAAGGTAATGCATGAAAGTGGCTTGGTTCTGAGGTCAAATCAGTTTAGGGATTTGATTATATAACTTGGTGAAACTCAAGTTGAAGGACTTGATAGTCTCACCATCCTTATAAGTGATGTTATTGTATTCTTGTAACTACTCGGTTGGGATTTTGGATTTCCCATAGGTATATTTAAACCAATATAATAACTCCTCCCAAGTAGATAAAATATTAGGTGGGAGATCAAAGAAGTCGGTCGAAACCTTCCCTTCAAGGGAATTGAAAAATAAGAACATACAAGTATCATTGTCATTGGCTCCTATTTTGTGACAGGCATTAGAAAATGCCACCAAGTGTTCATTTGTAGTGACAATGTTATTCCCTTAAAACCTAGGGAGATGCTCTTTGAATTTAGGAAGTGGACGAGTAGCAGGTGCTAGGTTAAGAGGATAAGAAACATGCCACAGTGTGGTTGTAGCATCTTCTTCATTTAACTATAATTTAATTTTAAGAACATGGCGTGAATAGTGAATCTAGGAAGGTGAGGGGATTTGTAATGTGCGGAAAAGTGAGAGAATGGCAGGGAAATAATGAATATTGTTAATAAAACAAATCAATTAAAACACAAATCTGTACTAAACTCAATAGAAAAAACACCGACACCATATCAACAATCACTGTGTATCAAACTGTGTGCTGTCACAACATTTAAATTTCTCAAAACTTCTCAATTAATAGTCTGTGCAACATACTCATAATCGAAACAACTTCCCATTCAACACTCCTATTAAGAAAATGCTTGGTTTTAAATTCCTTTCCTTTCCTTTTAAGAATTTAAAGAAAACACACAACAAAATTGCTCCATTTCTATCCCATAATGCATCACTATGATACACTGTCTATCAATTCACAATCGGCCAATTAAAACATATGCATAGGTCCCTTTCCAAATCAAACAGACTTCCAAAACATGCCCAGTT
Source organism: Picea glauca (assembly GCA_000966675.3). Classification (NCBI taxonomy): domain Eukaryota; kingdom Viridiplantae; phylum Streptophyta; class Pinopsida; order Pinales; family Pinaceae; genus Picea; species Picea glauca. Next base: position 11,533 of record JZKD02S0324010.1, on the reverse strand, counting down.
TCATACATTCTTCATCATATCAACCAATAAGTTTTTGCAACAAAACCACAGTCAACATAACATTGAGCTTCATCAATGTCAATGTAACCGTTTCCAATATGCACGATGATTCAATAATAGATGCATGATGAACATAATTAAATACACATGATCACCATTTCCATAATTATCTACAACCTTGATCGGGCCTAGTGAAACACACAGGGGTCTTCAATTTGCAATTGAGATCATGCTGTAAGAACACAGTGATTGGAAGTATAATGAAAAAGAGGAATCCCTTGATTGCATATTATTACTCATTCCCAATCACAATATTTCAACCAATTTAATCATAGAAGACGAGATAGGGACTTGATAAAATATTTCATAACCACTCCAGTTGATAAACCAATCTTTGACAACCCAGAAAATGCTTGAAGGGAGCAGGGAAGTTAGGGATTTAAAATCGGGCTCTGTTACAACAAATACAATGAGAAAATCAAGAGCGTGCTCTTTCAACAATGACAAAGAGAACTTTAGGTCCTCGGGGACATATCAACCATAGGAAAAACCCTTTCGATAAAGACACAGTAGTAATCCATGGGGTTTCCTTCCAGTCTGGGCAATGGAGCAACAATTATCCATAGAGGAAACAACGACGGGTAGGGTAGAAAAAGTGATGCACATTGTGAATTTTACGTTTGCAGAGGAGAGGGGAATGTCCACTGAAAAATGATAGTTACCAAGAACATGCAGAGGTATAACCTTTGTGTATTTTATTAAGAGCTGAATCATTTGACAACAATGCTAGTGACGATGTATAACATCGAGGAATAACCCATATCACTCCATAATCATACAATATATCTCAACATTATGGCCACCCTAATACCAATTCCCGATATACTTTGGTTCCAAGATACTGATCCCACGACCATGACTCTAGTACGAGAAATACACAACAACCAAATGACATTCTAAACATGACTGGATAGAGATACACTCATGATTGTGAGGAAGCATCATGTAATAATACACAGAGCAACACCCTCCACCATTAAGACACAGAGTGATGATACTGCATTCACTTAAATTCACATAGACCCACCATGATTTTAAACAACAGAGAAACCAGCGAATGCACAACTCAAACAAAAACCAATTCTTTTTCTTGCAATCCGAACCATTACACAGTAATATCAGAGAGAAATATCACACATTAACACAGTTGAAATTCTCAGGAAAACACAAACCCAAGCATTACTGAGCCATTGTTTATTCATACACAAAGTGTAATTCATGGATGGTGTTAGTGCTCTGTAAAATTCATTCGGATGAGAAAACAAATGACAGAGGCAACCAACAAACCAACTTTGAGGCCGAAAACTAGCCTTTCCGACCTGGAAAGGGCTCTCTCTGAGACTTCCTCTCTATACCGGTTATGGCTTTAAATTGGAGAAAGAAAGAAAGACCTTGGGCTATGGATTCAATTTAATAAAATGATAGAAACAAATGACTTAGTGACTGAACTTGAGAGGATAAAGGCTAATTAAGAAACATCCTTTCAGTTAAAAATCATTGTGTTTGGCGAGATAAAAAAACATGAAGAAACTTAGAGCACCGTGGGGAGGAATTCAAAGTTCACTTAGAAGAAACAAATTTGTCTAAATGGCGCGAATCTAGAGCATTGCGTGGTGAATTCTAGATTCAAAATAATGTTCCGATTTAGACAAAATATATATATGAATATAAAGAACAGAAGAAAGCATGCACGCAAAGAGAGAGTACAATATATAAAACTGCTACCATTAGAGTCTTTTTGTCAAAGTTCCAGAACCTTTGCATTAAGTTTCAATTGAGTTCGAAAGCTACATTCAATAGTCACTATCTACATTGTTTTTCCAACCAACCTGGATTACATTGAAAAGATAAAATATATAGACCAGGGTGTGCCGCTTGGGATACTCTACCCTCTAACTACTATCCCTAGAAATTAGGCTCTGACTATTCTCTGCTAGATCACTCTTCATATGACACTTTACTAAAAATATAAATTGACTATAGTCAATCACAAAATAAACGACATCTTTGCTATGACAACTCGGTCATCAACAATATTTCAACATTAGAGAGTGATGTGTCGATGATTTTCCTTTGAAAGGGTATCTGGATGATCAAGTGCTTTGTCAGAATCCAACCACCCATTGTAACAACCTTGATTTCTGTCGTTCGATAATTTGTTGGAGCATGCATGTGGCGGGTAACCGCGGACCGTCACAGGTGTTTCCAAGATGACACCACCAGTTAGGGAAAAAAACATTTATTCAAACCGTCACATGTCCAACATACACCTATCCTTTTTAATAGATGGGTCTCCAACGTTGCGCATCGTATTATTGTCGTGCAGGTACCTATCAGAGTCCTGACTTCCCGATAGAAAACATGAGGAGACAAAATTTGTGCCACGTTTGAGAAGACAAAAATGGAGTCGATTAATTATGTCTTTGGCCTTGTTTAAATAGTCTTCTTTGATGAACTCATTGTAGCATATTGCATCCAAAGGCATGCCTTTATACCACCTTTCACTGTGTGGAGGGATCTCCATTGCGTCTAACAAAGTTTCCTCTGTTACTTGGAAAGCGATTCCTGCAATTACTGCACGTAACCCATTGAACCTGAGTGCAAACTGTTCTACTAGTTTCACGTTGAATCCTTGGATTTTCCTACAAAATACCATGCATCTGACCTATTAAAAAGATGCTCTGACATCCATATCTTCATTTANAAAATGAAAGCATAATTGAAACTATTGTAAAAGCATAATTAAAATAGCAGAAACAAAAACTATTAAAATGAAAGCATAAATGAAAACTACTAAAATATAGAACAATCCAAACAATGTTAAACTCTTCAAGTTGGTTCCACGTAGTGTTTTAAGTGAGAACCGTTAGTGTTGTAGGAAAACAATTGCTCTTGTAAATCCTTTAGAATGTAAGATTTTTCACCCAGGACAAAAGCGATCTTGAAAGGACCCAACCATAATTTTTGAAACTTTGAGTGTCTTCCCCTATCAGCATGAGCTGAATCCCACAAGATTACTTTCTCATTGACTTTAAATTTGACAGCTTTGACACTCTTGTTGAAATACTTTTTAACAATTTTTTGTCTCCTTTTTATATTACCCAAGGCAAACGTCCTTTTCTCCTCTAAATCCAGGAGTGCATTCATCCTTTGTGAAACATCAGAAGAATTTGATTCTTCATCTTGTAGCATTAACATTAAGGAGGAGAGTTCTAGGTCAGTAGGAAGAATGGCTTCTTGACCATAAACAAGCTAGAAATGAGTGCAACTAGTGCTCACCTTGGTGGTGGTTCGATATGCCCAAAGGGTATAAGTGAGGAGAGTGTGCCATTGAAAAGGCTTATCTTTGATGGGCCTTTTGACAATTCTCACCAGATTCTTGTTGGTAGACTCGACCTGCCCATTTCCTTGGGGGTAATAGGCTGATGAGGTGAAATGTTTAACTCCCAACTTAGCTAAAAATTGGGTCATCTTAGCAGAAATAAAAGTGGGACCATTGTTTGTAATAATTTCCTAAGGAAGATCAAATATAGAAAATATGTTATTTTCAAGGAAAGAAATCACCTGATCACCTGGATGTCAAAATAAAGACTTGTCTTGGTGAAGACAAAGGATTAATAGGACCAATAAAATCGAATCCCCACTTTGAAAAAGGAAAGTCCGGGAGGACAGGTTGTAACAACATGGCTGAAAGGCATTCTTTCCCAGCAAATTTTTGGTACTTGTCACAAGATCTCGAAAAAACATAAGAATCATGAAATATTGAAGGCCAATAGTATCCTTTTCTAATAATATTAAAAGTAATGGTTTTAGCAGAAAAATGACCTCCTACATGAACAACATAATTTGAAGAACCATGAGTTTCTTGCCACAGTTTTTGTGCTTCCTCATTTTTTACACAACGAAGCAACATACCATCAACAAATCTTCTAAACAAGAAATCTCCTATAATGACATATCTAGCAGATTCAAGACGGAGCCTTATTCTTTGATGAGCGTCTAAGTTATCTGGACATCCTTGGTTTTGCAAATAGTAAACCAAATTCTTATACCAAGGATGTTCAGACACATGAAGGATCTGATTATCAATGTAGAACAATGCTGATAGAGAACTACCCTATTCATAAATTTCTTCACTAGTTTCAACATGCTGAGTTAAGTGAAGGGATAAGTCACATCCCTTGATGGTGGTAGAAGTCACGATAGTTAAATCATACTCCTAGATCTTGGAAAGCCAATGTGCAAGATTCCCTAAAAGATAAGTCTGTGGGAGAAAAAACTTGACAGCAGGTAAAGGGACCTTTACCAACGTATGCTTACCTAAGATGAAGTGGATTTTTTTTTCAATAACTTTAACAAGAGATAAAGAATGTTATTCAATAAAAGAATATTTAAATCCATCATCAAAAAATCTTTGACTCATGTAAGCTACTGGTTTTCATTACCTTTGTCATCACCTTGCATGCGGAAAGAAAAAACTGCTTCCTCTGTGGCATTAGTATATATCATAAGTTCTTTCTCAAAATCTGTTTTTTCCAAAACTGATGCATAGCTTATTTCTTTCTTGATCCCTACAAAATCATCTTTGACATCATCTGTCCAAGAGAAGGAATGATCTTTCTTAAGCAGATTATGAATTGGTTTGACCATTACAGAAAAAACAGGAACAAACCTACGGAAAAAGTTAATAACCCCCATAAAAGTTTGAACCTCCTTCTTGGAAGTGGGGGCAGGCAGATTTAGGATAGAAACAATCCTTTCAGGATGATCCAGGTGGATATTAGTGTCCACCCAACTATTCCGTTGGCTCAGAAAACAGTTTTCCACCTTGGCATTTTTTCGACAGTTTTTCGGGTTCCAAACTTCCGAGGCCATTTTGAGGCCCTAAACAACATTTTTTGGGGTTTTGGGGCCCGGGTGACTATCGGAGACCTGGATCACAGGATAAATGCTTATTCTTGAATCAAAGACAATGTGTCCAAGGAGATTTCCCTTGGTAACATAGAAAATAGACTTAGAAGGATTTAGAGAAATGCCAAATTTCTTGCATCGCATGAGAACTCTTTTAAGATGACCAAAATGATCTAATCGGTTCTTAGAGTAAACACTTAAGTCGTTAAGATAGATGTGAATAATCTTGCCGATCAAATCATCAAAATTTATTTGCATAGCTCTTTGAAAAGTGGCACCTGTATTGGATAATCCACAAGGCATACGTTCCTAAGCAAAAGTGCCCCAACGAGTAATAAAGGTGGTCTTATATTTGTTTTCTCTTTTTACCTTGACTTGATTGTAACCAGAGAAAATGTCAAGTAAGGACATCAGCTGTGACCTTGCAACCTATTGCAAAATCATTTCCATATTAGGGAGAGGAAATTGATCTTTTATGCTAGCCTGATTCAATGCGTGAAAATCTACGCATAATCTGATTTGACCAGTTTTTTTTCCAAACGAGAACCAAATTAGAAAACCATTCTGAATGCTTAATCGGAAAGATGATCCCAACCTTTAAGAGTTTTTCCAACTCCTTTCGAATAGTTGCTTCCAGTGCAGGGTTGATAGGTCTCTTTTTTTTCCTAACTTGTTTTATGCCCTCCATGATAGGAATGACATGTTGTATAAGATCATGATAAAAACCACGAAGATCCTCATAAGACCAAGAAAAAACATCTTGAAATTCAACAAGTAGTTTGGAAAAATTCAATTTTTCTTCATCAGAACATTGGGCCCCTATTTTAACATTCTTTGGAGACTCGGGTGTCCCAATGTTCAAGGAAATGGTTTCACTCACTTTCCTTTTTGACTCCTCCTCTTTATGTTTCTCTTTGTTTCCTACATCACTCAATGAAAATGAACTCTCTAGAGGAGTCAAGACCTTAGGAATATTGTTATCTTCCATTGATATAATTTCCTTAGGATTATAAGGTTCATTTTGAATGAAATCACAAATGCTCTCATCACTAGGGAAGACCTGCCATGATTCTATATTGTCAGGGATATGTGGACGATATAGAGATTGAAAAGTACAATCAAGTCTTTGTGGAAGAAGTTGCTGATTAGGAGAGGTCACAAAAATAGCTAATTGATCAGCAATTGAGTTCAATTCCCTCTTAACATGAGTAATGTTGAAAGATAGTAGGTTCAAGATAAGTGCCCAAACAGTTTGGGTGTAGCATTTAATTAAATTGTTGATAGGAGTGTATATCATACGTACAAGGTTCAAAACAAGCTCGGAATCCCAAAAAAATGTAAGGTGACCACAACCCAGATTATAAGCGTTTTCAATGCCTAACAGTAAAGCTTCGAATTCAATGACATTGTTTGTGCAAGAAAAATCTTACCTATAAGAAAAGTTATGAATTTTCCCCAAATGAGAGTACAAGATAATTCCAACTCCGTTTCCTTCATTAGAGCAGGAACCATCAAAGTGCATATGCCACATACTGTTGTCTAAGTCGATTTGTTCCAAGGGAGTTTTATCCTCCTCGACAAATATGGAATACACTCCTAGGTCCTCTTCGATATAATTCACATTAGGCTGCAAAACACTTTCTATGTAAGGTGAAATACTTCCCTCTCTAAGGACTATGTTGTTTTTACCATTCCGAGGAATAGATAAGTGTGTCCCATTGAGTGAGAGGTATCCACCTGTCAAATATTTCCAATCTCGTCCTAATATGATCGAGTAGTTACTTACTAGCATATCGATTACCTGAATATTAAGGGTTGTCCTTATTTCAAGGTGCACACACAAAACCAAGGTCACGTCCTTGATTTCACCTATGGTCATTTCTTGTAGACTATTATAAGAGATCATCTTCTGGAGTTTTCATTTGTACAAGACAATCCTATCTCTTTCATAATAATATTTGACATTACACTTGGGACCGAACTACCATCAATGAGGCAATAATGGGAAATCTTATCCATAGTCTTTACAAAAATATAAAAATGGGGATTTTTTACAGGGTATCTAAATTTATGTACACCTACTTTATTTACAGATGAATCCTCTTCATCTACCTCTTTAGAGAGGTTGGCTACAACAAAATCTTTTCCTTCCATGAATTGTTTTATATTCTTTTGTTGTTCATGGATGAAAACCATGTCCAGAAGTGTTGAATCTTCTTTAATGTTGGCCAATTGATTTAGAATGTTGTATTTGGAAGAGGGGAGAGGGGAGCTAGTTCCTTGTCTGTCAGGAGCCTTAGGAACCTGGAAAATAACAGTTGTTGAGGATGATCTTGAGCTAGAATAATTGTGGGGAGGATCACATTTCCTTTTGGGAGCATAGGATTTATTCCTAGTATTGATGATCATGAAATCTTCTAGCTCTGCAAATTCTAGGACAATGATGGTAGTTTTAGGTCTCTTACCAAATATTTTATCTCTGGCACTCTTATTTACCTCACATGTACTTTCCTCATGGCGTTCCTCACAAAAGTTACACCAACTACAAGGAATGATAGCTTTAGGATGAAAGTTATTTTCATTTGGATTTCTAAAGGGGGTGCATAAGAGGATGAAGCTCCAGGAGTAAGAGGGGAGACATTTCCTTTTTGCTCATACTCTATCATACAATTATTCATATCTGGTACAAGATGTAAGAGGGCGGACATGTATGTCTGTTTACTTGAATATCCATGAGGAATACCTATTCTTTCAAGCTATTCTTCTTACTCTAAACAAGTATGTAGAGCAGAACCAAGGTTATCAATGGATTTTTCCTCAAGCCTATGATGGTATGGGGAAGGTAATGCATGAAAGTGGCTTGGTTCTGAGGTCAAATCAGTTTAGGGATTTGATTATATAACTTGGTGAAACTCAAGTTGAAGGACTTGATAGTCTCACCATCCTTATAAGTGATGTTATTGTATTCTTGTAACTACTCGGTTGGGATTTTGGATTTCCCATAGGTATATTTAAACCAATATAATAACTCCTCCCAAGTAGATAAAATATTAGGTGGGAGATCAAAGAAGTCGGTCGAAACCTTCCCTTCAAGGGAATTGAAAAATAAGAACATACAAGTATCATTGTCATTGGCTCCTATTTTGTGACAGGCATTAGAAAATGCCACCAAGTGTTCATTTGTAGTGACAATGTTATTCCCTTAAAACCTAGGGAGATGCTCTTTGAATTTAGGAAGTGGACGAGTAGCAGGTGCTAGGTTAAGAGGATAAGAAACATGCCACAGTGTGGTTGTAGCATCTTCTTCATTTAACTATAATTTAATTTTAAGAACATGGCGTGAATAGTGAATCTAGGAAGGTGAGGGGATTTGTAATGTGCGGAAAAGTGAGAGAATGGCAGGGAAATAATGAATATTGTTAATAAAACAAATCAATTAAAACACAAATCTGTACTAAACTCAATAGAAAAAACACCGACACCATATCAACAATCACTGTGTATCAAACTGTGTGCTGTCACAACATTTAAATTTCTCAAAACTTCTCAATTAATAGTCTGTGCAACATACTCATAATCGAAACAACTTCCCATTCAACACTCCTATTAAGAAAATGCTTGGTTTTAAATTCCTTTCCTTTCCTTTTAAGAATTTAAAGAAAACACACAACAAAATTGCTCCATTTCTATCCCATAATGCATCACTATGATACACTGTCTATCAATTCACAATCGGCCAATTAAAACATATGCATAGGTCCCTTTCCAAATCAAACAGACTTCCAAAACATGCCCAGTTTCATACATTCTTCATCATATCAACCAATAAGTTTTTGCAACAAAACCACAGTCAACATAACATTGAGCTTCATCAATGTCAATGTAACCGTTTCCAATATGCACGATGATTCAATAATAGATGCATGATGAACATAATTAAATACACATGATCACCATTTCCATAATTATCTACAACCTTGATCGGGCCTAGTGAAACACACAGGGGTCTTCAATTTGCAATTGAGATCATGCTGTAAGAACACAGTGATTGGAAGTATAATGAAAAAGAGGAATCCCTTGATTGCATATTATTACTCATTCCCAATCACAATATTTCAACCAATTTAATCATAGAAGACGAGATAGGGACTTGATAAAATATTTCATAACCACTCCAGTTGATAAACCAATCTTTGACAACCCAGAAAATGCTTGAAGGGAGCAGGGAAGTTAGGGATTTAAAATCGGGCTCTGTTACAACAAATACAATGAGAAAATCAAGAGCGTGCTCTTTCAACAATGACAAAGAGAACTTTAGGTCCTCGGGGACATATCAACCATAGGAAAAACCCTTTCGATAAAGACACAGTAGTAATCCATGGGGTTTCCTTCCAGTCTGGGCAATGGAGCAACAATTATCCATAGAGGAAACAACGACGGGTAGGGTAGAAAAAGTGATGCACATTGTGAATTTTACGTTTGCAGAGGAGAGGGGAATGTCCACTGAAAAATGATAGTTACCAAGAACATGCAGAGGTATAACCTTTGTGTATTTTATTAAGAGCTGAATCATTTGACAACAATGCTAGTGACGATGTATAACATCGAGGAATAACCCATATCACTCCATAATCATACAATATATCTCAACATTATGGCCACCCTAATACCAATTCCCGATATACTTTGGTTCCAAGATACTGATCCCACGACCATGACTCTAGTACGAGAAATACACAACAACCAAATGACATTCTAAACATGACTGGATAGAGATACACTCATGATTGTGAGGAAGCATCATGTAATAATACACAGAGCAACACCCTCCACCATTAAGACACAGAGTGATGATACTGCATTCACTTAAATTCACATAGACCCACCATGATTTTAAACAACAGAGAAACCAGCGAATGCACAACTCAAACAAAAACCAATTCTTTTTCTTGCAATCCGAACCATTACACAGTAATATCAGAGAGAAATATCACACATTAACACAGTTGAAATTCTCAGGAAAACACAAACCCAAGCATTACTGAGCCATTGTTTATTCATACACAAAGTGTAATTCATGGATGGTGTTAGTGCTCTGTAAAATTCATTCGGATGAGAAAACAAATGACAGAGGCAACCAACAAACCAACTTTGAGGCCGAAAACTAGCCTTTCCGACCTGGAAAGGGCTCTCTCTGAGACTTCCTCTCTATACCGGTTATGGCTTTAAATTGGAGAAAGAAAGAAAGACCTTGGGCTATGGATTCAATTTAATAAAATGATAGAAACAAATGACTTAGTGACTGAACTTGAGAGGATAAAGGCTAATTAAGAAACATCCTTTCAGTTAAAAATCATTGTGTTTGGCGAGATAAAAAAACATGAAGAAACTTAGAGCACCGTGGGGAGGAATTCAAAGTTCACTTAGAAGAAACAAATTTGTCTAAATGGCGCGAATCTAGAGCATTGCGTGGTGAATTCTAGATTCAAAATAATGTTCCGATTTAGACAAAATATATATATGAATATAAAGAACAGAAGAAAGCATGCACGCAAAGAGAGAGTACAATATATAAAACTGCTACCATTAGAGTCTTTTTGTCAAAGTTCCAGAACCTTTGCATTAAGTTTCAATTGAGTTCGAAAGCTACATTCAATAGTCACTATCTACATTGTTTTTCCAACCAACCTGGATTACATTGAAAAGATAAAATATATAGACCAGGGTGTGCCGCTTGGGATACTCTACCCTCTAACTACTATCCCTAGAAATTAGGCTCTGACTATTCTCTGCTAGATCACTCTTCATATGACACTTTACTAAAAATATAAATTGACTATAGTCAATCACAAAATAAACGACATCTTTGCTATGACAACTCGGTCATCAACAATATTTCAACATTAGAGAGTGATGTGTCGATGATTTTCCTTTGAAAGGGTATCTGGATGATCAAGTGCTTTGTCAGAATCCAACCACCCATTGTAACAACCTTGATTTCTGTCGTTCGATAATTTGTTGGAGCATGCATGTGGCGGGTAACCGCGGACCGTCACAGGTGTTTCCAAGATGACACCACCAGTTAGGGAAAAAAACATTTATTCAAACCGTCACATGTCCAACATACACCTATCCTTTTTAATAGATGGGTCTCCAACGTTGCGCATCGTATTATTGTCGTGCAGGTACCTATCAGAGTCCTGACTTCCCGATAGAAAACATGAGGAGACAAAATTTGTGCCACGTTTGAGAAGACAAAAATGGAGTCGATTAATTATGTCTTTGGCCTTGTTTAAATAGTCTTCTTTGATGAACTCATTGTAGCATATTGCATCCAAAGGCATGCCTTTATACCACCTTTCACTGTGTGGAGGGATCTCCATTGCGTCTAACAAAGTTTCCTCTGTTACTTGGAAAGCGATTCCTGCAATTACTGCACGTAACCCATTGAACCTGAGTGCAAACTGTTCTACTAGTTTCACGTTGAATCCTTGGATTTTCCTACAAAATACCATGCATCTGACCTATTAAAAAGATGCTCTGACATCCATATCTTCATTTA
>JZKD02S0323988.1:0-19465 GCA_000966675.3 Picea glauca | reverse complement strand
TCAAAGTGGTTGCAAAGAAGAAATTATTTAAATAATAAAGTGAAGTGATGAGTGTACTATAAGTCAAAGTGGATACACAAGAAATTATTTAAATAATAAATTTAATGGAGAAATTGCTAAGTGGACAAGTGGTTAGAAGTGGGTTAGTCCTAAAATAAGTAAAGTGGTTTAAGATGGTTAGAACGTAACCCCTTGAGGAAGCTACATAAAAGTATAAATAAGAGGCAATGATCTCTCATTTAATTACTCATGAGAATATTGAATATATACAAGTGATTGAGCTAACCAAAGGATATCTAAGGCAAATTTCAGAGGGAAGTTGAAGTAAATAAGGATGAAATTCAAGGGAGGATAAATTCTTTTGATGATGCTTTCTAAGGTATGTTATTTACAAGTAATCTCACCATTTTCGCAATAAAAGATTTTCTAGGATGATTTAGACCGCTAAATCTAGAGGTCGTTGAGGAAACATATCCAAGTATCAGTGATAAATTTTTTATCTTAGGGGTCATTGTATTTTTGGAGTTACACTCCATGGAAAATAGGGTTTGTGGCTAGTCCCGAAACTAGTCAAAAATAGGTGTTTTGGGTAAAAACGTCATAACTTCTTCATAACAAATCCAAATTCAGTAAGACCAAATGTATTGTTTATAGTAAAGTCTTTAGTATTATTTGTATCATTTTTAGATCTATACAAAAAACATTCTGTGTGTGGCATGCTCTACAAGTTTGATCTCTAGAATAAACCAGAATTCAACAAGGTATGTCATTTTTTCTCTAACTCATTTTCTGAGAGGTTCCAAGCAATGAAACCTGGAGGAATTGAATAAATGAAACTAAATAAAATTGTGTATTATTTTCAAATATTTATTCATTATAGGTACACAGTTGTGATTATTTCAAGATAGGGTTGTTGACTAATACAAAATTAGTCATGTGAGACTAAAGTAAAGATTGATGAAAATGCTAGTCTTGTGTTGTTAAAGTTAAGGAAGGTTTGCAGGTATGTGATCATATAGACTAGGTCAATTACATAATTACAAATCATATTTGGATGATGAAATTGATGAGATATCTTGGTTGAGGTACATGTTGGGTACATGATTGAGACAAGTAGTTGATGATTTGGCACATACATGAGGTGTATAGTTGATGATGTTGGTACATCTTGATGAGTCATAGTTTATGTGTATTTGATGCATGATTGGTACATATTTGGTCCATGGTTGATGCACTCATTGATGGTACAGGTTGAGTTATAGGTTGGTGCATGGTTGATGCACTAGTTTATGGTATAGGTTGATTACACGTTGTTTGGTACAGGTTGTTTGGTGCAAGTTGATTGGTACAGGTTTACAACAGTATATCTAACATTGATAGTGTGATAGTGGTTCCATCATTCTACTTATATGACACGGCGGTTGGACGGGGCAAGACCAGGTGGTTGTATCCACCTTCTGGTTGTAGTAAGAGAAAATAGGGGGGTGTAGCATCCTTCTGGTTGTATCCACATATTGGGGAGTTGGAGATTCCTTTAGGTTGTAGCCTGAAAAACTAGGGGGTTGGAGCCTCCTTCCAGTTGCGGCTAGAAAACAAAGGAAGTTGGTGCTTCTAATGAATGTAATTCTTAAAAACATATAAGAAAAATCATTTTGTGGTTTTCTCCCTCTTTGGGTTTCCATGTAAAAACATGTGTGTACTATGTATGTGTATGATTGCTCATTTGTTCATTTTTTATTTACTCAAACTATTGGATGATAATTCTACATTGATATAACACTTTTGTTTTATGGTTAAAATGGATTAAATTTCTCTATTACTGATTCACCCCCCCTCTCAATAATCCAACACTTTCTTCTTCAAAAAAAGAACTAGGGCACCCCAAGGTGACATAATTGGGAATATATACCCCTTCCTTAACAACTCTTCCAACTACATATGCAAATATTTTAAATATGGTGTGTCCATATGTAGGGTGTCTTAGACACTAGGGTGTTGTAGGATGAATCGGTAAATGAAGACATAAAATAATCTCCCTAGATCCACCTAGATCTAGAACAAAACAAGACAGGACATGGTGCTTTCCCTAGGTTCTAATCATTGAATCTATCATCAAAGAAAGGATGAGTGACATACCTTTGAATATCACTTCCTTATGTCTTTGTTGTCCCTGCTTCGCTCTGGTACTCTTGCGATATTGATTCTGCAGTGAGACACAAACCAACCAAAGTGAAAGAAGAGAGAATATATTCAATGACAACCTATGCATATGATCAAGGAATTATGAAATAAAATAAAGATAATTCTATGGGAAAGAAGCATGCCACTATATTATATTAATAATAGGAAGAGAGNTCAAAGTGGTTGCAAAGAAGAAATTATTTAAATAATAAAGTGAAGTGATGAGTGTACTATAAGTCAAAGTGGATACACAAGAAATTATTTAAATAATAAATTTAATGGAGAAATTGCTAAGTGGACAAGTGGTTAGAAGTGGGTTAGTCCTAAAATAAGTAAAGTGGTTTAAGATGGTTAGAACGTAACCCCTTGAGGAAGCTACATAAAAGTATAAATAAGAGGCAATGATCTCTCATTTAATTACTCATGAGAATATTGAATATATACAAGTGATTGAGCTAACCAAAGGATATCTAAGGCAAATTTCAGAGGGAAGTTGAAGTAAATAAGGATGAAATTCAAGGGAGGATAAATTCTTTTGATGATGCTTTCTAAGGTATGTTATTTACAAGTAATCTCACCATTTTCGCAATAAAAGATTTTCTAGGATGATTTAGACCGCTAAATCTAGAGGTCGTTGAGGAAACATATCCAAGTATCAGTGATAAATTTTTTATCTTAGGGGTCATTGTATTTTTGGAGTTACACTCCATGGAAAATAGGGTTTGTGGCTAGTCCCGAAACTAGTCAAAAATAGGTGTTTTGGGTAAAAACGTCATAACTTCTTCATAACAAATCCAAATTCAGTAAGACCAAATGTATTGTTTATAGTAAAGTCTTTAGTATTATTTGTATCATTTTTAGATCTATACAAAAAACATTCTGTGTGTGGCATGCTCTACAAGTTTGATCTCTAGAATAAACCAGAATTCAACAAGGTATGTCATTTTTTCTCTAACTCATTTTCTGAGAGGTTCCAAGCAATGAAACCTGGAGGAATTGAATAAATGAAACTAAATAAAATTGTGTATTATTTTCAAATATTTATTCATTATAGGTACACAGTTGTGATTATTTCAAGATAGGGTTGTTGACTAATACAAAATTAGTCATGTGAGACTAAAGTAAAGATTGATGAAAATGCTAGTCTTGTGTTGTTAAAGTTAAGGAAGGTTTGCAGGTATGTGATCATATAGACTAGGTCAATTACATAATTACAAATCATATTTGGATGATGAAATTGATGAGATATCTTGGTTGAGGTACATGTTGGGTACATGATTGAGACAAGTAGTTGATGATTTGGCACATACATGAGGTGTATAGTTGATGATGTTGGTACATCTTGATGAGTCATAGTTTATGTGTATTTGATGCATGATTGGTACATATTTGGTCCATGGTTGATGCACTCATTAATGGTACAGGTTGAGTTATAGGTTGGTGCATGGTTGATGCACTAGTTTATGGTATAGGTTGATTACACGTTGTTTGCTACAGGTTGTTTGGTGCAAGTTGATTGGTACAGGTTTACAACAGTATATCTAACATTGATAGTGTGACAGTGGTTCCATCATTCTACTTCTATGACACGACGGTTGGACGGGGCAAGACCAGGTGGTTGTATCCACCTTCTGGTTGTAGTAAGAGAAAATAGGGGGTTGTAGCATCCTTCTGGTTGTATCCACATAATTGGGGAGTTGGAGATTCCTTCAGGCTGTAGCCTGAAAAACTAGGGGGTTGGAGCCTCCTTCTAGTTGCGGCTAGAAAACAAAGGAAGTTGGTGCTTCTAATGAATGTAATTCTTAAAAACATATAAGAAAAATCATTTTGTGGTTTTCTCCCTCTTTGGGTTTCCATGTAAAAACACGTGTGCACTATGTATGTGTATGATTGCTCATTTGTTCATTTTTTATTTACTCTAAAACTATATGATGATAATTCTACATTGATATAACACTTTTGTTTTATGGTTAAAATGGATTAAATTTCTCTATTACTGATTCACCCCCCCTCTCAATAATCCAACACTTTCTTCTTCAAAAAAAGAACTAGGGCACCCCAAGGTGACATAATTGGGAATATATACCCCTTCCTTAACAACTCTTCCAACTACATATGCAAATATTTTAAATATGGTGTGTCCATATGTAGGGTGTCTTAGACACTAGGGTGTTGTAGGATGAATCGGTAAATGAAGACATAAAATAATCTCCCTAGATCCACCTAGATCTAGAACAAAACAAGACAGGACATGGTGCTTTCCCTAGGTTCTAATCATTGAATCTATCATCAAAGAAAGGATGAGTGACATACCTTTGAATATCACTTCCTTATGTCTTTGTTGTCCCTGCTTCGCTCTGGTACTCTTGCGATATTGATTCTGCAGTGAGACACAAACCAACCAAAGTGAAAGAAGAGAGAATATATTCAATGACAACCTATGCATATGATCAAGGAATTATGAAATAAAATAAAGATAATTCTATGGGAAAGAAGCATGCCACTATATTATATTAATAATAGGAAGAGAGATTACAACCAGGTTCCTTGATGTCGTAAGGTTCCTTCCAATGATTCCTTGATTCAAACACACTTCTTGCTCAAAGGATTCTGAGACCATGGATCTGATATCTACTCACAATCTATCTGAACAAAGAAAATCTCAAAGCGAATCTAACCAAGCTAACAATCGCAAGCCAAATTCAACTAACTTTCTCCATGAGAGTTTCTCTCCTTTTATAAGTTGAATAGGATAAGGTGAGGAGGTTAGGATGATCCCACTAAATCATGAAAGAGATTAAGATCCAAACCATTTGGAGGCCACCTCACCATAGAATCTTCTCCTTCTAGAAGCATCGAGAAGATGCTCATTTTTCCAACGTACAGGAATTTCCGCACCCTAGCTATAGTGCAGCCTATGGAAACCAAGAATTTACTCACCCTGGCTATAGTGCAGCCTATGGAAACTAGTAATGTCCTCACCCTAGATATAGTGTAGCCTGCGGAAACCAGGAATTTCCGCACCCTGTGAATAGAGAAACCTGCAGAAATCCTCCAAAATAGGGTTTTTACAAAGGAAAATGCAACTTCTTCTCTCAGGGAAAGTTCTTCTCCATTCTTTCTTCAGGAATTCAGGCTATTGATCCTTCTAAAGATAAAGTATAGGTTTACATCATTAACGGTCATAGGGATGAAAAAAATAATGTGTAACAGAGAGCCCCCCAAAGTATAAAGTTAGAACGTAGTGATAGCTGAAATACTTTGTCGAGTGTGTGTAGGGAACAAGGAATAGTTGGTCAGAAACCTGCCAACAAACAAGGAAATACAATACAATAATATATCATCACTGAGGTAGGAATTCCCATACTTAGAATACAAATGAATCAAAGCATAAATGACGACATGTGAAGATCCATGTCAAGTAATACAGGTCATGGCCACCAAGCATACACTGTGGATCCATGCCATTCTGACTCAAATATGAACATAGCCACCAAAAATACATTGTGGATATATGTGTTAAAGACTCAAATTTGAGCATAGCCACGAGACATACAATGTGGATCTATGCAACAGTACAAACTTAATACACTCCAACACAACCTAAATCTGTCAGAAAAGATCTTGGGTCTTCATCTCCACCACTCTATAGTACAAATTCTAGCCATGTGATTACAAGTGATGAAGTCGAACATGGTATAAACCACTTGATTACCGGTCATTAGTGTATACCGTTAACAAGTGTGACAGAAATCACCATTAATGTCAATGACTCCCATGGTACTCTAGTACAATCCAACGAATGTGAATTAATGAGTTGAGATCGAACACTTGGAGGAACCTTCCGATCAGGGGTCGATAATGAAAACCCATTGTCAAAAGAAAGGAAACCTACCATTCAGGCATGCAAGTTCGAAGGTACCAATTAGTTTCTAAGTCTAATTCCTAGATAATGAGTTGAAGTTGATAGGAAAAGACTCGTCACAGGAGGGACTTAATGTATCCCACATAAATGAAATGAAACGGGTAACAAGATTTGAAGTAGATCAGAGTAACAAGTGATTCAGGACTAACTTAGGGATGGTCGACACAATAGAAGTCTTAAGGACTATATAAATGGCCGATGCAATAGAAGGATTTATGGGTTGAACTTCTCTTTGAACATATTGATGACACGACAACTGTCTTGGAAACACTAACTCAACAACAGGGATCACAGACCAATTTGTAATATTATAAAGGAGTACGATCAAGAGACAAGTGGATTTTCCCAACCTAGACACAAAGCAAGTGAAAGGGTGTCATGTTCAAAGGTGACTCTTCCATGGAATACAGGTTTAGACACATTTCTTTCCCAATTTTTCCTCCACCATTTCTAGTGGGTACCTCTTTATTTTTACACAATCTTGAGGAGGATAACATATGATTGTAATGTAAGCTCATCCTTTGGATGAGTCCTTCAGAGTATATTTAATGAACCTTAAGAAGGAGTGGTTCGGTCCCATATGGGCATTTCGATGTTTGTTTTACGAGTCCAAAGAAAGAAAACTCAGGGGGTTTTCATGTTTAGAGAGTCTGAAAAACACGTAAAGAGAACTCTCTCATTTCCTTTTTCATAAGTAGTCTGATGAGACCAAAAAAGAGATAAACTATCACTCAACAGATGTTTTCTTCAAATACTTTAACGAGCGTGAAAAGAACAAGGTCGCTCAACAATGTTTTCATGTTTAGAGAGTCTAAAAAGAGCTTAAAGGGAACTCCAATGGGTTCCTTTTTCATATAACCTTTACAAGTTCGAAAAATTGATAAAAGTATACTCGGTTACATTCTCATTGATTTACGAGCATGAGAAAGAACAAAGACTAAGATCGGTAACTTATTCTCATGTATTTACGAGCATGAGAAAGAACAAATACTAAGCTTAGGATTGTTTTTCATTTTTATGCAAGATTTAAAACAAAGAAAAACTATGCTTGGGATAGATTTTATTTTTACACAAGCTTAAAAACTAAAAAAAATATGCTTGGACCTAGTTTCATTTTTACACAAGCTTGAACCAGAGGAAACTATGCTTGAGGTAGGTGGTTTAATTTTTACATAAGATTGAACCAGAGAAAACTATGCTTGTGACTTCCCAACACATAACACATGGATGGTTGGTACTTAGGCCCCAGGTTAAGAAGCTAGTGGCTTAACTTCAACATGAAAGTCAGAGGCTATAAGAAAATTCCCCCCCCCCAAAGCATCATTTCATCCAACTGCAAAGGAGACTGAAATTAATCTTCAAATACTAGATGAAGGACTTGACTCAAACAGAGAGGGGGAAAACTATTTCATTTTTTAATGAGCTTGACACATGAACAAGAACTATGCTCGAGAATCCAGGTTAAATTCCCAAACCTCCATTTCATTTTTTAACGAGATTGAAACAAAAACAAGAACTATGGTCGTAAGCTCTATTTCATGTTTTAATGAGGTTTCTACAAAGATGCAAAAACTATCCTCATAACTTGTTTCATTTTTTAACGAGCTTGAAATCAGAAAACCATACTCAAAGACTCTTTTCATGATCACGACTTCCAAGAGGACAATGCTCCGGAAGGACACCATGTCAAAGGACAAAACTCGGTCATGGCTTCCAAGAGATCTTCACTTGATGGAAGAAACACACTCTGGAAGGAACACATGTCGAGGGTTGTGATAGGGGTAAGGAGATCATGTTCTAAAATCCCTATCAAAGAAATCACCATGTCGACTACCGGATCTAATTCATCAGAAGTTGAAGTCATGGGAGACAATGCCACATAATTGACCTGTGGTAGGGACGATACCGTCTGCATATAAGAACTGTGTAGGGAGGTCATTGAGGTCAAGTTAGGACCAAAAAATGAAAGTTGATCAATGGTCACAATTCTTGCATCGTGCGGGAAATATATCACACAAAAAAGAGTGGAAACGATAGCTTTCATGGAATATACATAATCTCGCCCAAGGAGTAAATAAAAATCCAAGGGATCTTGGACTACCATGACATCAATAAATATAGTTTTCCCTCCCAAAGTTATAGTAAATTGAGGAAGGGTCCCTAAAGGTTGACTGGTTCTTCTGTTAAAAGCTAACAGATTTTGCGCAACTGGCACAAGCTGAGGACAACCCAAAGCTTTCCAAGCAAGAGAGGACAAAATACTAACAGACGCACCTTCATATATCAATGTCTGAGGAAAGTCCCAACCACAAAACTGTATTGTAATATGGAAAGGAATGTGAGAGGGAAGATGAGTTCCAATTAGCACACCCCAGGTAAAAAGGATGGTCTCATTACTTGGAGGAGGTTCCATGAGAGAAGGAGGAATGTCCCTCGACATGGTATATTCTGTATCAACAAGAAAAACATGGGTAGTATCAGGTTTACTCTTGATCGGGAGAGTAGGATCGACTGATAATGACATCATATCAACCACTTGGGTTGCATTCTCCAAGGGGATAATGGGGCAGATGGGTGGAAACGGATCGACCGCTTGGGTTTCACTCTCTAGTGGGAGAGTGGGATTGACCAAGGATGGGATAAGATCAACCACTTTGTCAACTGGTTCAACTAAGNTCAATGACAACCTATGCATATGATCAAGGAATTATGAAATAAAATAAAGATAATTCTATGGGAAAGAAGCATGCCACTATATTATATTAATAATAGGAAGAGAGATTACAACCAGATTCCTTGATGTCGTAAGGTTCCTTCCAATGATTCCTTGATTCCAACACACTTCTTGATCAAAGGATCCCGAGACCATGGATCTGATAGCTACTCACAATCTATCTTAACAAAGAAAAGCTCAAAGCGAATCTAACCAAGCTAACAATCGCAAGCCAAATTCAACTAACTTTCTCCATGAGAGTTTCTCTCCTTTTATAAGTTGAATAGGATAAGGTGAGGAGTTTAGGATGATCCCACTAAATCATGAAAGAGATTAAGATCCAAACCATTTGGAGGCCACCTCACCATAGAATCTTCTCCTTCTAGAAGCATCGAGAAGATGCTCATTTTTCCAACGTACAGGAATTTCCGCACCCTAGCTATAGTGCAGCCTACGGAAACCAAGAATTTACTCACCCTGGCTATAGTGAAGCCTATGGAAAATAGTAATGTCCTCACCCTAGCTATAGTGTAGCCTGCGGAAACCAGGAATTTCCGCACCCTGTGTATAGAGAAACCTGCAGAAATCCTCCGAAATAGGGTTTTTACAAAGGAAAATGCAACTTCTTCTCTCAGGGAAAGTTCTTCTCCATTCTTTCTTCAGGAATTCAAGCTATTGATCCTTCTAAAGATAAAGTATAGGTTTACATCATTAACGGTCATAGGGATGAAGAAAATAATGTGTAACAGAGAGCCCCCCAAAGTATGAAGTTAGAACGTAGTGATAGCTAAAATACTTTGTCGAGTGTGTGTAGGGAACAAGGAATAGTCGGTTAGAAACCTACCAACAAACAAGGAAATACAATACAATAATATATCATCACTGAGGTAGGCATTCCCATACTTAGAATACAAATGAATCAAAGCATAAATGACGACATGTGAAGATCCATGTCAAGTAATACAGGTCATGGCCACCAAGCATACACTGTGGATCCATGCCATTCTGACTCAAATATGAACATAGCCACCAAAAATACATTGTGGATATATGTGTTAAAGACTCAAATTTGAGCATAGCCACGAGACATACAATGTGGATCTATGCAACAGTACAAACTTAATACACTCCAACACAACCTAAATCTGTCAGAAAAGATCTTGGGTCTTCATCTCCACCACTCTATAGTACAAATTCTAGCCATGTGATTACAAGTGATGAAGTCGAACATGGTATAAACCACTTGATTACCGGTCATTAGTGTATACCGTTAACAAGTGTGACAGAAATCACCATTAATGTCAATGACTCCCATGGTACTCTAGTACAATCCAACGAATGTGAATTAATGAGTTGAGATCGAACACTTGGAGGAACCTTCCGATCAGGGGTCGATAATGAAAACCCATTGTCAAAAGAAAGGAAACCTACCATTCAGGCATGCAAGTTCGAAGGTACCAATTAGTTTCTAAGTCTAATTCCTAGATAATGAGTTGAAGTTGATAGGAAAAGACTCGTCACAGGAGGGACTTAATGTATCCCACATAAATGAAATGAAACGGGTAACAAGATTTGAAGTAGATCAGAGTAACAAGTGATTCAGGACTAACTTAGGGATGGTCGACACAATAGAAGTCTTAAGGACTATATAAATGGCCGATGCAATAGAAGGATTTATGGGTTGAACTTCTCTTTGAACATATTGATGACACGACAACTGTCTTGGAAACACTAACTCAACAACAGGGATCACAGACCAATTTGTAATATTATAAAGGAGTACGATCAAGAGACAAGTGGATTTTCCCAACCTAGACACAAAGCAAGTGAAAGGGTGTCATGTTCAAAGGTGACTCTTCCATGGAATACAGGTTTAGACACATTTCTTTCCCAATTTTTCCTCCACCATTTCTAGTGGGTACCTCTTTATTTTTACACAATCTTGAGGAGGATAACATATGATTGTAATGTAAGCTCATCCTTTGGATGAGTCCTTCAGAGTATATTTAATGAACCTTAAGAAGGAGTGGTTCGGTCCCATATGGGCATTTCGATGTTTGTTTTACGAGTCCAAAGAAAGAAAACTCAGGGGGTTTTCATGTTTAGAGAGTCTGAAAAACACGTAAAGAGAACTCTCTCATTTCCTTTTTCATAAGTAGTCTGATGAGACCAAAAAAGAGATAAACTATCACTCAACAGATGTTTTCTTCAAATACTTTAACGAGCGTGAAAAGAACAAGGTCGCTCAACAATGTTTTCATGTTTAGAGAGTCTAAAAAGAGCTTAAAGGGAACTCCAATGGGTTCCTTTTTCATATAACCTTTACAAGTTCGAAAAATTGATAAAAGTATACTCGGTTACATTCTCATTGATTTACGAGCATGAGAAAGAACAAAGACTAAGATCGGTAACTTATTCTCATGTATTTACGAGCATGAGAAAGAACAAATACTAAGCTTAGGATTGTTTTTCATTTTTATGCAAGATTTAAAACAAAGAAAAACTATGCTTGGGATAGATTTTATTTTTACACAAGCTTAAAAACTAAAAAAAATATGCTTGGACCTAGTTTCATTTTTACACAAGCTTGAACCAGAGGAAACTATGCTTGAGGTAGGTGGTTTAATTTTTACATAAGATTGAACCAGAGAAAACTATGCTTGTGACTTCCCAACACATAACACATGGATGGTTGGTACTTAGGCCCCAGGTTAAGAAGCTAGTGGCTTAACTTCAACATGAAAGTCAGAGGCTATAAGAAAATTCCCCCCCCCCAAAGCATCATTTCATCCAACTGCAAAGGAGACTGAAATTAATCTTCAAATACTAGATGAAGGACTTGACTCAAACAGAGAGGGGGAAAACTATTTCATTTTTTAATGAGCTTGACACATGAACAAGAACTATGCTCGAGAATCCAGGTTAAATTCCCAAACCTCCATTTCATTTTTTAACGAGATTGAAACAAAAACAAGAACTATGGTCGTAAGCTCTATTTCATGTTTTAATGAGGTTTCTACAAAGATGCAAAAACTATCCTCATAACTTGTTTCATTTTTTAACGAGCTTGAAATCAGAAAACCATACTCAAAGACTCTTTTCATGATCACGACTTCCAAGAGGACAATGCTCCGGAAGGACACCATGTCAAAGGACAAAACTCGGTCATGGCTTCCAAGAGATCTTCACTTGATGGAAGAAACACACTCTGGAAGGAACACATGTCGAGGGTTGTGATAGGGGTAAGGAGATCATGTTCTAAAATCCCTATCAAAGAAATCACCATGTCGACTACCGGATCTAATTCATCAGAAGTTGAAGTCATGGGAGACAATGCCACATAATTGACCTGTGGTAGGGACGATACCGTCTGCATATAAGAACTGTGTAGGGAGGTCATTGAGGTCAAGTTAGGACCAAAAAATGAAAGTTGATCAATGGTCACAATTCTTGCATCGTGCGGGAAATATATCACACAAAAAAGAGTGGAAACGATAGCTTTCATGGAATATACATAATCTCGCCCAAGGAGTAAATAAAAATCCAAGGGATCTTGGACTACCATGACATCAATAAATATAGTTTTCCCTCCCAAAGTTATAGTAAATTGAGGAAGGGTCCCTAAAGGTTGACTGGTTCTTCTGTTAAAAGCTAACAGATTTTGCGCAACTGGCACAAGCTGAGGACAACCCAAAGCTTTCCAAGCAAGAGAGGACAAAATACTAACAGACGCACCTTCATATATCAATGTCTGAGGAAAGTCCCAACCACAAAACTGTATTGTAATATGGAAAGGAATGTGAGAGGGAAGATGAGTTCCAATTAGCACACCCCAGGTAAAAAGGATGGTCTCATTACTTGGAGGAGGTTCCATGAGAGAAGGAGGAATGTCCCTCGACATGGTATATTCTGTATCAACAAGAAAAACATGGGTAGTATCAGGTTTACTCTTGATCGGGAGAGTAGGATCGACTGATAATGACATCATATCAACCACTTGGGTTGCATTCTCCAAGGGGATAATGGGGCAGATGGGTGGAAACGGATCGACCGCTTGGGTTTCACTCTCTAGTGGGAGAGTGGGATTGACCAAGGATGGGATAAGATCAACCACTTTGTCAACTGGTTCAACTAAGAACATGACTAGATTGAATACATGATCAACCAGATTGACCAACGAAGGGGCCAGATTGATCATTTCATCAACTACAGGGGAGTTGAGAGAAATCTTGTGATAATAAACTAGAAGTTGAGGTTGGGGGACAGTCCTGTCTTCTAGTAATTTTGAGGCTTCGTCCATATAAGGGAAAAGGTGAGTTATATGACTGCCTTTTCATAACATACACGGGAACTTGAATCTACTTTTCTTCTTCCCAATGGTATTTTGACTAGTTGATGGGAGGTCATCAATGTGTTGTTCAGAGGCTGACGACATGGGTTGGCGAGGGTGTGTAGACCATACTTTTATAACCTTGGATAAACCAGGGTAATCCTTAGGAAGATGATTACCCTTACAAATCTTGCAAGGTTACTTGGGATTACGTGTTGTTTGGGTGTTCTTGGCATCATCAACACTCCCAGCATGATCAACAGTAACTAGTTTCTTTCCAACACATCCGACAGTGGTTGGAATTTTGGACCCTTTCTTATTTTTCTTCTTCTTATTCTTTCTTTTCTTCTTCTTCTTATCCACCGAGTTACTAGCTTCATAGCTTTCACTCAGTGTAGAAGATGAAATGGAAGAAGACCTTGCAAGTGAAGAAGGTGAAGAAGATCTTACTGGTGAAGAAGGCAATGGATCAACATAAGGTTGATGTTTTTTGGGGGAAGTGATTACAAATGAAGCACTCGCTGCATTCGGGATTACCTGAGTGGAAAAAAACCACACCAACAATCCAATCATGAGGCCTAGAAGGCTCATAGTAGCAATGTGAGGAGGACCAATGTTTCCATAATAAGGAAAAATAAAACGTTCCCCTGGGGTAGGGGTTCCTTCATTTGTCATTTCGGGAACTGGCACCATTAAAAAAAAAAACAACCTAGGTTCCACTAGGGAACACAGACAGCACACGCTAAAAATCTAGTAAGCAAGAAAGCAAACAAAACCTTCTCACAATGAACACACTAGTTGGTGATGAAATCCAACATCGCGAGAACAATGTAAGAAGGGGTTGAGATAGAGTAGGTGGAAAAGTTATGTTGATGACCTGCTTAATGGACTTACACCCTTGTGCAAGCTCCCACACATAATCGTGGGTATACCCTCCAAGGATCCTGAGTGAGTTTGGCCAATGTCGATTCCAGGTACCGTGAATACTTTCCCCTCCACAGTCACCTCATGTAAAGAACCTAGAGAGATAGGCTGCTAAGGTTACCAATTACTACAGTGATGCCAAGACAAATAGTCGATAGTCTGATCCACGTGCAAAGGCAGGGTCTCTAGCCCGAAATCAACTTGAAAGGATTCCACTCATCATTGTGGGTATACCTTCATGCAACCCTTATAATACACGCAATCTCTACACCAAGACCAACAAAGCAGGGTGACTAACTATGCAAGTCTCAATGTGACCTCGTGATTGACCCTTGTGTTAGAAGGGCTTCCCAGGACAAAATGTAATAAGTGGATTTCATCGCTCCCTAATGAAATATTCTATGTTTGTTTGCAGCTTTGGAAAATTATCTTTCACACCTATTCCAAAGCCCTACAACTAATCTAATGTAGGTTTGCTACCAGAAAATATTAAAATGTCTAATTGATTTTTTATAAAAACTTTATTTTTAAGGCTATTGTTACTCAAAAGGAAAATGGAGTGGACAATATGGTGTTTTGACTGAATCAAAAGTTATGCAAAGAGATGAAGATGCAATCTTTTCATTTCTATGAAAGCTATGCTACAAGAAGAAGAAAACATTTATGATTCCCATATGCACAATGTCCCAAAATATATTAAACTCATCAATATCAATATCTTCAAAAAATCAAATGCAAGGATGCCCCCAATATAATGTAAAGAAAGAAATAAATTTGTTGTTTTAAAGATAGCTAAAAGTAATAGCAGATCTATATAAAACAAAGCAACCCAAACTAAGTTTCTCTTTTAACATGATTTATTCATAAAAAGAAGTAATCTTTCACTAAACAATTCTAAAGAAAAACAATTCTTTGTAACAGAAAGACACTCAAAGCAAGAGAATCAATATTTCAAAAGAAAACAAAGCAAAGATAAGGAAAATATGGTTGAAAGAAGATTAAAATATTTCAAGTAGACTGTAAAGAGATCATAATCAAACCCAAAAATTCACCCCAAAACCAAATCCAAGATCTAGGTAAGAAAAAACCATAAAAAATNCTACCGGATCTAGTTCATCATAAGTCGAAGTCATGGGAGACAATGCCACATAATTGACCTGTGGCAGGGACAATGCCATCTGCATATAAGAACTGTGTAGGGAGATCATTGAGGTCAAGTTAGGACCAAAAAATGAAAGTTGATCAATGGTCACAATTCTTGCATCGTGTGGGAAAGATTTCACACAAAAAAGAGTGGAAACGATAGCTTTCATGGCATATACATAATCTCGCCCAAGGAGTAAATAAAAATCCAAGGGATCTTGGACTACCATGACATCAATAAATATAGTTTTCCCTCCCAAAGTTATAGGAAATTGAGGAAGGGTCCCTAAAGGTTGACTGGTTCTTCTGTTGAAAGCTAACAGATTTTGCGTAACTGGCACAAGCTGAGGACAACCCAAATCTTTCCAAGCAAGAGAGGACAAAATACTAACAGACGCACCTTCATATATCAATGTCTGAGGAACGTCCCGACCACAAACCTGTATTGTAATATGGAAAGGAATGTGAGAGGGAAGATGAGTTCCAATTAGCACACCCCAATTAAAAAGGATGGTCTCATTACTTGGAGGAGGTTCCATGAGAGAAGGAGGAATGCCCCTCGGCATGGTATATTCTGTATCAACAAGAAAAACATGGGTAGTATCAGGTTTACTCTCGATCGGGAGAGTAGGATTGACTGATAATGATATCATATCAACCACTTGGGTTGCATTCTCCAAGGGGAGAATGGGGCAGATGGGTGGAAACGGATCGACCGCTTGGGTTTCACTCTCTAGTGGGAGAGTGGGATTGACCAAGGATGGGATAAGATCAACCACTTTGTCAACTGGTTCAACTAAGAACATGACTAGATTGAATACATGATCAACCAGATTGACCAACGAAGGGGCCAGATTGATCATTTCATCAACTACAGGGGAGTTGAGAGAAATCTTGTGATAATAAACTAGAAGTTGAGGTTGGGGGACAGTCCTGTCTTCTAGTAATTTTGAGGCTTCGTCCATATAAGGGAAAAGGTGAGTTATATGACTGCCTTTTCATAACATACACGGGAACTTGAATCTACTTTTCTTCTTCCCAATGGTATTTTGACTAGTTGATGGGAGGTCATCAATGTGTTGTTCAGAGGCTGACGACATGGGTTGGCGAGGGTGTGTAGACCATACTTTTATAACCTTGGATAAACCAGGGTAATCCTTAGGAAGATGATTACCCTTACAAATCTTGCAAGGTTACTTGGGATTACGTGTTGTTTGGGTGTTCTTGGCATCATCAACACTCCCAGCATGATCAACAGTAACTAGTTTCTTTCCAACACATCCGACAGTGGTTGGAATTTTGGACCCTTTCTTATTTTTCTTCTTCTTATTCTTTCTTTTCTTCTTCTTCTTATCCACCGAGTTACTAGCTTCATAGCTTTCACTCAGTGTAGAAGATGAAATGGAAGAAGACCTTGCAAGTGAAGAAGGTGAAGAAGATCTTACTGGTGAAGAAGGCAATGGATCAACATAAGGTTGATGTTTTTTGGGGGAAGTGATTACAAATGAAGCACTCGCTGCATTCGGGATTACCTGAGTGGAAAAAAACCACACCAACAATCCAATCATGAGGCCTAGAAGGCTCATAGTAGCAATGTGAGGAGGACCAATGTT
The DNA here is from genome assembly GCA_000966675.3 of Picea glauca. Taxonomy (NCBI): domain Eukaryota; kingdom Viridiplantae; phylum Streptophyta; class Pinopsida; order Pinales; family Pinaceae; genus Picea; species Picea glauca. Next base: position 2,636 of record JZKD02S0323988.1, on the reverse strand, counting down.
TCCATAATAAGGAAAAATAAAACGTTCCCCTGGGGTAGGGGTTCCTTCATTTGTCATTTCGGGAACTGGCACCATTAAAAAAAAAAACAACCTAGGTTCCACTAGGGAACACAGACAGCACACGCTAAAAATCTAGTAAGCAAGAAAGCAAACAAAACCTTCTCACAATGAACACACTAGTTGGTGATGAAATCCAACATCGCGAGAACAATGTAAGAAGGGGTTGAGATAGAGTAGGTGGAAAAGTTATGTTGATGACCTGCTTAATGGACTTACACCCTTGTGCAAGCTCCCACACATAATCGTGGGTATACCCTCCAAGGATCCTGAGTGAGTTTGGCCAATGTCGATTCCAGGTACCGTGAATACTTTCCCCTCCACAGTCACCTCATGTAAAGAACCTAGAGAGATAGGCTGCTAAGGTTACCAATTACTACAGTGATGCCAAGACAAATAGTCGATAGTCTGATCCACGTGCAAAGGCAGGGTCTCTAGCCCGAAATCAACTTGAAAGGATTCCACTCATCATTGTGGGTATACCTTCATGCAACCCTTATAATACACGCAATCTCTACACCAAGACCAACAAAGCAGGGTGACTAACTATGCAAGTCTCAATGTGACCTCGTGATTGACCCTTGTGTTAGAAGGGCTTCCCAGGACAAAATGTAATAAGTGGATTTCATCGCTCCCTAATGAAATATTCTATGTTTGTTTGCAGCTTTGGAAAATTATCTTTCACACCTATTCCAAAGCCCTACAACTAATCTAATGTAGGTTTGCTACCAGAAAATATTAAAATGTCTAATTGATTTTTTATAAAAACTTTATTTTTAAGGCTATTGTTACTCAAAAGGAAAATGGAGTGGACAATATGGTGTTTTGACTGAATCAAAAGTTATGCAAAGAGATGAAGATGCAATCTTTTCATTTCTATGAAAGCTATGCTACAAGAAGAAGAAAACATTTATGATTCCCATATGCACAATGTCCCAAAATATATTAAACTCATCAATATCAATATCTTCAAAAAATCAAATGCAAGGATGCCCCCAATATAATGTAAAGAAAGAAATAAATTTGTTGTTTTAAAGATAGCTAAAAGTAATAGCAGATCTATATAAAACAAAGCAACCCAAACTAAGTTTCTCTTTTAACATGATTTATTCATAAAAAGAAGTAATCTTTCACTAAACAATTCTAAAGAAAAACAATTCTTTGTAACAGAAAGACACTCAAAGCAAGAGAATCAATATTTCAAAAGAAAACAAAGCAAAGATAAGGAAAATATGGTTGAAAGAAGATTAAAATATTTCAAGTAGACTGTAAAGAGATCATAATCAAACCCAAAAATTCACCCCAAAACCAAATCCAAGATCTAGGTAAGAAAAAACCATAAAAAATTAAAATTTTCACAATTTTCACGGGCTGTAGATTAACACAATGTGGAAATCCCTGATTTTTGCAAGCCAAAAGACCAATACAGTGCATAAATGCCACACTTTCCCTCAAAGTAGGATGTGGAAATCACACAAAAAATGGAAAAAATAAAAAGTGTGAAGGTTTTCCAATGAATTTTAACAGTCAGAGTGTCAAGACGAATCTCCCAGTGACTCAAAAAACAAAACCTAATAAATCAAAGCAAGAAAGAAAGGCAAACCAGGAAAACAATTTGATCCCCAGTGAAGTCACCAATTTTTTTGTACGATGAATCGGTAAATGCATAAATAAACTAATCTCCCTAGATTCACCTAGATCTATAACAAAACAAGACAGGACATGGCGCTTTCCCTAGGTTCTAATCATTGAATCTATCATCAAAGAAAGGATGAGTGATGTACCTTTGAATATCACTTCCTTATGTATTTCTTGTCCCTGCTTCACTCTAGTACTCTTATGATATTGATTCTGCAGTGAGACACAAACCAACCAAAGTAAAACCAGAGAGAATATATTCAATGACAACCTATGCATATGATCAAGGAATTATGCAATAAAATAAAGATAATTCTATGGGAAAGAAGCATGCCACTGTATTAATTAATAATAGGAAGAGAGATTACAATCGGATGCCTTGATGTCATAAGTTTCCTTCCAATGATTCCTTTCTTCCCACATGCTTCTTGCTCCAAGGATTCTGAGACCATGGATCCGATAGCTACTCACAATCTATCTTGACAAAGAAAAGCTCAAAGCCAATATAACCAAGCTAACAATATCAAGCCAAATTCAACTAAATTTCTCCATGAGAGCTTCTCTCCTTTTATAAGTTGAAGAGGGTAAAGTGAGGAGGTTAGGATGATCCCACTAAATCATGAAAGAAAGTAAGATCCAAAGCGTTCAGAGGCCAACTCACCATATAATCTTCTCCTTCTAGAAGCATCGAGAATATGCTTGTTTTTCCCATGTACAGGAATTTCCGCACCCTAGCTATAGTGTAGCCTGCAAAAACCAGGAATTTCCTCACCCTGGCTATAGTGCAGCTTGCGAAAACCAAGAATTTCCTCACCATGGCTATAGTGCAACCTATGGAAAATAGGAATTTCCTCACCTTGGCTATAGTGCAACCTACGGAAAACAGGAATTTCCGCACACTGTGTATAGAGCAACCTGCGGAAAATACAACTTCTTCTCTT
>JZKD02S0323955.1:0-19465 GCA_000966675.3 Picea glauca | reverse complement strand
GGTTACAAAATACATTCAAATTATAGTAACTCAAAAACTGAGATATCCTGCTAACTTGCAGCTCTCTCTCACAACTAATTTCTCTCTGTATTGCCACTCCCTCTACTGGGTGTACAAAAAAATCTACCTAACTTCAAAAAAAAAAAATCTAGGGTTTCCCATGGCTACTTGCCTTCTCTAAAATTCATCCTATGCTATCTTAGTTCAGTCACATTTCAGAGTCGTAGTGGAAACTCCTGCTCTGTTTACAATTTTCAAAAATGTGCCTCAAAGGGTAAAGTTTGACACTGGTTCAAGCGTGCCTCCAAAGGTAAATTGCAGTGCTCAGTTAAGGTAGATTTAAAAATTGGCTACAACTTCCAACTTTCAAGTTTTGGAAGAAATCTCACGTGCTAAGTGGTCCTGCCTTTGCGAGCTTCCCAACGATGCTCCTGCATCGTACTCCCCTTGACAAAAATTCATGGACTCTTGTCCATGAGCTCCTCTACTGATTTTACCTACTTCTGGATAGCATATTTTTTTTCCCAAAAGGCATATTTGATTGGGTTCCCCTTCCATTTGACCAGATACTCAAAATAGGTTTTCCTTCTAGTCTTCTTGCCAATCCTCTGATCATCGATTTTCTCCATCTGCAAAATTTCTACCGTGGGCATCTATTTCTCCCACTGAATTTCTCCTTGAGATTATGACCCTTCTATGCCATCTTTCCTATAACGATACAGGTCTGAAACATTGAATATGGGCGAAATGCCCACACCATCTGGCAGCTCAATCTCATAGGAATTTGCATCAAGCTTCCTCTAGATCTTACAGGGTCCTATCATTTTCATCTTCAACTTGTTTTATGTTCCCCTAAGGAAAATTTCCTTTCTGAGATGTTATAAAACCTGATCTCCCACTTCAAATTGAAGTTCTCTACGATGTTGATCATCTTTGTGCTTGTATTTCTGGTTATAACTCTCCAACTTTCCTTTGATCTTTCTATGGAGTTTCTCCATCTTCGCAGTAAAATCCTCTGCTCCAACGCTCCTGATCTCACCATGTTCCAAGTCTCTCAACTCAGATACTCCCCTTGGTTGCATTCCATATAGTATTTGGAATGGGCTCCTTCCAGTGCTCCTATTTGGTGAGTCATTGTATGCAAATTCTACTTGTGGAAGAATCTGATCCCACTGATTATTATGTTTAGTGACTAAACTCCTCAACAAGTTTCCCAAACTTCTATTTACCACCTCAGTCTTCCCATCTATCTGAGGGTGAGAAGCTGAGCTAAAGGACAAATATGTTCCCATCGTCTTCCACAACTTCCTCCAAAAGTGACCAACAAATTTTGTGTCTCTGTCTGAGACAATGCTCATGGGTAGGCCTTGAAGTCTCACAACTTCCTTGAAAAATAGATTTGCAACATGTGTCGCATCACTGGTCTTCTGGCATGGGATGAAATGTGCCATCTTTGAGAATCTGTCCACTACCACGAATATGGAATCAAATCCCCTTTGTGTTCTTGTCAATTCCAACACAAAATTCATGCTTATTACATCCCAAGGCCTCTCTGGTATTGGCAAGGGTTGATACAACCCAATGTTCTGTCTTTTCCCCTTTGCATGTTGGCAGATTCTACATCTGTTCACAAACTTTATCACCTATGTTATCATACCTGGCCAATAGTATGAACTACTCAACTATGAAAACGTCTTATCATGGCCAAAATGTCCAGCCAATCCTCCATTGTGCTTCTCCTTCAGAAGATTGTCCCTCATTGAGCATCTTGGTATGCACAATTGATTTCCTCTGAACAACAATCCTTCCTGAAACATATACTTTGTCCACTGACTTCTATATCTCAGTACAGAGCTTGTACATGCTTCATAGGCCTCCTGGAAGTCCATATCATTACAATACATATCCTTAAGGTGTTTAAACCCCAAGGTCTTCACATGAAATTTATGCAGAATTAAACATCTCCTGCTTAATGCATCAACAACCTTGTTAGCATTCCCAGTAGTATGTTTTATGAAAAAAGTAAAATTTTGCATAAATTCAACCCATTTTGCATGCCTCTGATTCAATTTTTCTTGTCTTCTTATGAATTCTAAATCTTGGTTGTCGCTATACAAGACAAACTCTTGTGGGACAAGATAATGCCTCTATTTCTTCAATGCTTGAATTATGGAATAGAACTTCTGATCATATTTGGAGTATTTCTTCTTAGTTTCATTTAGCTTCTCACTGAAATAGGCAACACGTATGTTATCCTAACTCAAAACTGCTCCTATTGCAACTCCACTTGCATCACATCTTACCTGAAATGTCTTCTCAAAATTTGGCAAGATCAAAATTGGTTGTTCTGTTATCTTCTCCTTCAGTATATTGAATCTCTTTTCAGCCTCCCCTATCCATTTAAAAGAATTGTGCCGCTTCTTCACTGTATCCATCATTAGCGCACAAATTCCACTGAAGTCTCTAATGAAATTCCTATAGAATCTTGATAGTCCATGGAAGCTACTTACTTCAAACATGCTTCTTGGTGACTGCCATTCTCTGATTGCTTTCACCTTCTTTGGATCCATCTTTAGTTCATTCGAAGAGATCATGAAACCCAAACAAATGAGTTCTATCTTCATAAAATATGACTTCTTCAAATTGATCAGCAACTTCTCCTGATGTAGCCTCCTCATTACTAGCGTTAGGTGCCTCAAATGCTCCTCTTTAGTCCTTCTAAAGATCAGTATATCGTCCAAATATAAAACCATGAACTTGCCAATGAACTCTTTGAGAATTTCATTCATAACCTCATAAAATTACTTGGGGCATTTGTTAAGCCAAATGGCATAACCAACTACTCATATAGACCTTTGTTTGTCTTAAAGGTTGTTTTCCATTCATCACCTTCTCTCATCCTGGTCTGGTGATATCCACTTTTCAGATCTATCTTAGAAAATAAATTTGCTCCACTTGAGAAATCCATTAAATCGTCCATTCTTGGTAAAGGAAATCTGTACCTGATGATGATCTTATTGATGGACCTCGAGTCTATGCACATTCTCCATCCTCCATCTTTCTTTGGTCTCAACACAGTTGGTATTGCGCATGGGCTCAAACTTTCTCTGACCAAACCTTTGTCTAGCAATTCTTGGACTTGGTTCTTCACCTCCTCATTCTCTCGAGGTGTTAATCTGTATGCTACTTTGTTCGATAGACTTGATCTTGGTATCAATTTGATATGATGGTTGATACTCCCGATGGGAGACAATGAGTTTGGTAGCTCATCCACCACTATATCAAAAAAATTATCCAGCAACTCTTGAACTTCTTCAGGAAAATCATCCATTGATGTACTTGTAAGGATGACTCTAGGATTCCTCACAACAAGGAACTACATCTCGTATTCTTCCTTGACTTCTTTCAGGAGTTCCTTCCCACTCATGAGAAGTATGCCTGTGTTGGCTTCCTCTTTTACTCTCTTCTCCTCCATTGGCAGCAACATATGTGTCCTAGGATTCTTCTCCAATGTATATGTGTTTTTCCTCCCATCATGAATGACCTTTATGTCAAACTACCATGGTCTTCCCAACAGAATATGGAATACGTCCATGGGGATTACATCACATAGGATTTCATATTTATAACCTCCTATTTTAATTTCAACCAGGCATTGTTTAGTAATCGTTACCAGGTGTCCTTTTTGCAACCATGAGACCTTGTATGGTTTTGGATGTGCAGTTGTCTTCAACTCCAATTTCTCCACCATCCCTGTGGATACCATGTTTTCAGTGCTGCCACTGTCAACGATCACCTTGCATACTTTGTCCTTAGTCTTGCAAGCTATCCTAAAGAGACTGTTTCTCTGCACTAGCCTTTCAACTTCTACCTCTAGTTTTAAGAGAACCTTTCTCAACATCAAAGATGCTCCATCTTATCCTCCTTCTACTTCAACATCTCTTTGTTATGCTTCTAAAATGTGAGCTTCTCTTCCTTCCTTATTCTTCTCAGGACATTCCCAAGACATGTGTCCTATCTTTCCACAGGCATAACATCTTACTCCTCCTCTGCCTCTTCCTCTAAAAGAGTTTCTTCCACCACCATGTATTTCCCTTAAACTTCCTCCTCATTTTGATTGATTGTGTGGTTTCTCAGCCTCATCCCTAGACTAATGTTCTCTGTCATGGTTAAATCTCTTTATTTTTCTTGGGACCGAGCTTTTACCTCTTCCTCGCTGGTTCTGTTTTATGGCCAGCTTCTCCTCTGCCTTCAGCGCAAACTGATAAGCATCCTCCATGGTTCTGAATGACATCATGCTGAGCTCGTCCTGGATTTCGTATCTCAAGCCATTTATATATCTGGCGACTTTCTCTTCATCTCTCTCCCATTTTCCAGTTCTAATGTTCAGTTGGTAGGACTCCTCAGTGTACTCTTTAACTGTCATCCCTTTTTGTCTCAGGTTCTGCATCTTCCTGAACATATTTATGCGATAATATTTGGGAATGAACTTAGTCTTCAGCTTGGCTACCATTCTATCCCAAATCTTTATCCTCTATTTGCCTTTGCTTCTTCTCTCAGCCTGTAGCTCATCCCACCATAATGTTGCATTCCCTTTTATCCTGGTGACTGCCCGCTTCACCTTCTTCTCCTCATCAACATCTCCATAGTCGAAATGTCTATCCACAGATCTTATCCAATCCAAAAGTTCACCAGCATCTAGGTTTCCCTCATACATGGGAACATCTATTTTTTCTCTGCTTCCCAATCTGGTAACTGCTATCAACAAACATCCTTCTGCAACATCCTCTCCTATAGCTTCTTCAACCTCAACCTCTTCACTTTCTTCTTCACTGACATCTCTATAGTCAGGTGCTCTTATCTTCTTCTCTGTGCTTCTTCCATTGTTTCCAATCTGGCGTGAAGCTCTCGCATCTCCCTCTCTATAGCACGGTTGGCTAAAGGTGCCTCTCGTCTCCTTGGCGGCATTGTGATGACTGCTTGTCACACATAGATTACAACTCTGATTTATTTGTATCTTCCTCTTTCTCTTTCACCTGAAGTCTACAGATGAAGAACAATGGCTCTGATACCACCTGATGCAAACCCCCTATCCGTCCTAAGGGTTGAGTGACCTCTCGGTCAGGATATTCTGATTTCGAAACCGAAATGACTCTTATAGTTCCAAGCTAGAACCTCCCTCTTCTAATCCACAGGTCCTTATCTTATTTTTTCCACTCAAACCAACTCTAGATGCAAAACCCCCACTCCACGTGACCACAAACATGACCACAGATCTAGCCTGAAAGGCTCGTCGCATTTCGCGACCGCGAGCTTTCCAATACGACGAGTCCTTGGCTCCTCCAAGTCCCGAAACTTCGATGAAGGCTAATGAAGGTTAGATCCTCCCTTTTCCCAACTCACGTAACCACACACCCGTGACCACGATATCTACCATGAAAGGTGCATTGCGATTCGCGATATCAGAACCTTGTGCTACAAGGTGCCTGACCCCTCCAAGTTACAAATTCTAAAATCTCGATGACACGAGATATATGGCTCAGGTCTCTCTTGGACCGACAGCCATGATTATTTCAGTATTTCTCTTTTCGCGACTTCACCTGTGCAAAATCTACTCGCTCCTTCACCCGGTCACCAAAATCATGAAATATCCCCTCACTACAGATCCACGACTCTAGGCCTTTGAGGATCTGATGGTTTGGATACTTTCAAGATTCTGTGGGTCAAGAGTCCTGACTCTTACCCTTTGTATACCCAGTAGCCAAAATCGCGAAAAGGGATCAATGGCCCAGATCTATTAGGAATCGACAACCACTATTTCTCCTGAAGGTTGAGTGTTGAAAGGTCTCCCTATTAACCTCCCCACAACTCCACTCGATCCAACGGCTCATGGGATTTTGTGACTCTCCACAAGATCTCTTCACTGTGATCCAACGCTCGATGATGTTCTTCCTCCTAAGCTTTTACTCGCTTCAGACTTAAAATATTTTCTAAATCTTCGAAGGCTCGGCCTTCACTTCTCCCGAGGAATGGATTACTGGATCTCGATAACACTTCCGACGTGTTATTCCTACTGAGATTTTTCTGGTCCAGACTTCGATTTCTTTCGCACTCCTTGCGTCCAAGGGATTTCGATAAATTAGATCCACGTGATTTCTCATAGAGAACATCCTCCCGATTCGCTGGCATTCCTCTCTGGCTCGATGCACACCTTGCAGAGCTTCAAAATGAAGAGAAACAATTGAAACTGGGATACTAACATGCACAGTTCCATTCACTTGTTCATGAAAGCATAAACGATTGGAAAACACACACAGTCCTCACACAATACATTTGGATCATTTTTCCTTCTGTTATATTCACAAGTGCTGAAAATGGCTACAGAATACATTCAAATTACAGTAAATCAAAAATTGAGATCTCCTACTAACTTGCAGTTCTCTCTTGCAGCTAATTTATCTTTGTATTGTCGCTCCCTCTATTGGGCGTACAAAACATCTACCTAACTTTAAAAAAAATGATTTCTAGGGTTTCCCCTGACTACTTCCCTACTATAAAATTCATCCCATGCTATCTTAGTTCAGTCACATTTCATAGCCGTAGTGGAAACTCCAACTCTATTTATAATTTTCAAAAACATGCCTCAAAGGGTAAAGTTCGACACTGGTTCAAGCGTTCCTCCAAATGTAAATTTTGGCGCTAAGTTAAGGCGTATTTCAAAATTGGCTGCAACTGCCAACATTGAAGTTATGGAAGAACTCTCACATGCTGAGTGGTCTAGCCTCGACGTGCTTGCCAACAATGCTCCTGCATCATATTCTCAAGCCGATCTCAACTTAGATGCATCTGATAAGGTCGCTCGTAAAGAAACTCAAACGATGCCATCTTAGTGGTGCTTTGATAGTTATTGTTGTATGAAAACTCTATCAGTGGAAATAACTCTTCCCAATGCTTATGTTGATCCATCACATATATATGCAACATATCCTCCAAGATTTGGTTCATTTTTTGTGTCTTCCTGTAGCTCTCCAAGTGATATGCGGTATTAAAGCTAAGTTGTGTTCCCAAGGCCTCTTCGAAACTAGTCCAAAATCGTCCTGCAAACATTGATCCTCGATCAGATATGATCCTCTTAGGCACACCATGCAGTCTAACTATCTCACTAATAAAAATTATAGCTATGTCTGGTGCCTGATATTTTTGATTAATTGGGTTGGTTGTCATTGATGTCAACCCTTGAAGAAAGTCCGATAGCGGATACTGGTAGCAAAATGGTTTGGGTAATAGACCCAATTTTTTTTTATGGATAATGGTATGCATTTTGAGATATTTGTAGGTAATACTATTCCAGATGGATAATACATGTCATGCCATTTCTGGTGGTATGTGGAATGTCACATAACTCTTCATGGTTAGAGAGTTACGACCATGTGAAGTTGGAAAATCCTCATGAGTCATATAGAAGCCCCCAAAAGTCAAAGTGTTTGAAAAATAAATTATTTAAATAATAAATTCAATGGAGAACTCCCTAAAATAAGGAAAGTGGAATGCTACATGAAACTATAAGTAAGAGGAAAGACTCTCTGATTTAATCACACTTGAACACATTGAATATATTTTGTTGTGTAAATCTTATTGTAAGTACTCATTGATACATCTGAATTTGTGAAAGTCTGAGGTAGTACGAAGGGTTAATGACGAAATTTTCAGAATTACAATGAATACTAAAAAACCCTAATTTTTGAGGTATATGTAGGATGGAAGTGTATTAGGGTGCGTACATATGTGGGATGACAATGTATTAGGGTGCATACATACATGGGCGAGCAGTGTATTAGGGTGTGTACATCTTGGTAAATCCATGGAAACTTGAAAAGAAGAAGACATATAGGTTCTATATTTTGATATCAATCTCCCAGAAAGGACTACAGTGCTTAGATTCATCAGATTTATCCATTGGTTCAAAACGCATGTCTTATTTCTATGAATAGTTGGATTTTGATGTATGCATGACAGTGATTCCATCATTCTAGTTATACGTCAGGGAGGTTGGATGAGGGAAGGATAGTTGGTTGTATCCACCTTCTATTTGTATATGGAGAACATAGGGGGTTGTAGCCTCCTTCTAGTTGTAGCCAAAGAATTGGGGAGTTGGAGCTTCCCTCAGGTTGTAGCATAAGAAATCAAGGGGTTGGAGCCTCTTTCGAGTTGTTGCTGGAAAACAACGGAAGTTGGTGCTTCTAATGAATGTAATTATTCAAGACATATAAGAAAAAGCATTATGTGGTTTTCTCCCGCTTTTTGTTTCCACATATAACACTAGTGTGCTATGTATGTGTGTGATTGCTCATTTGTTCTTTGTTTATTTACTCTGCAACCATTGGATTATAATGCTACATTGATATACCACTTTCATTTTATGGTGAAAAAGGATTAAATTTCTCTATTACTGATTCACCCCCCTCTCAGTAATCCAACAATTAGTTTCATATCTAGGTTCCTTCAGAAATCAGTTTAACCACTGAAAGGTAGATCATGGAGAGAAACATGTATAAAAATGGAATACCACAGTTTGATGGACAAAAGTATGCATTTTGGAGCAGAAGGATGAAAACATATATACAGGCACAAGGATTTGAAATTTGGCAATCTATAATAGATGGATAGAAAGAACCAACAATTCCACCAACAAATAAAATAGCAATAAAACTCGGTCAAAATAATTCGGAAGACAAAAATGCACTTCTCAATGGTCTTGGTGAATCAGTATACACCAAAGTTTTACATTGTAAATCCGCTAAAGAGATTTGGGACAAACTTCAATATATTTATGAAGGAGATTCAAAAGTCAAAGAAACAAAGCTTCAAACTTACAGAGGTTAGTTCGAACAACTAAGGATGAAGGAAGATGAGAATATTGCATCTTATTTCTTACGAGTCGATCAAATAGTAAATGCAATCATAGGATTGGGAGAAGAAATCAAAGAATCTGTAATTGTTAAAAAGGTACTAAGATATCTTCCTATGAGATTTGACCCTAAGATATCGGCACTAGAAGAAAGAGTAGATACAAACTAAATAATGATGGATGAACTACACCGAATCTTCACAGCATATGAAATGAGAACTGAATAGGAAAATCCAGATATAAAAGAAGCAGCTTTCAAAGCATCCAAAAGGTCAAAGAAAAAGGGAAAGCAAAAACTAGAAGAACATAGTAGCAACAATGACATCTCAGAAGATGATGAAGAAGTGGCCAACTTCGTCAAAATATTGAACAAGGGAATCGACAATAGATACACAGGTAAGCTTCTTTTGATTTGTTTTAATTGTGATGGTATTGGTCATTTTTCTAACAAATGTCCTCATAATAAAAATAAGAGGAATGATGAAGATTAATCAAATAAAAAACAAGCATATAAAGGTAAACGAACCACAAAGAATTTTTTCAAGAAAATCTTAAGCACCAAAGAAGACATCTCATCATAAGATGAAGATGAAGTCAGTGACATTAAGACAGAAAGAGTTATATTCATGGAAGTAGAAGAATCTAACAAAGAAGACACCGATGAATAATATGAAGAGACCGAAGAAGAATATGAAGAGGAAGAAGTTGACTACCGAGAATAATTTTTGTGTGCCATAGAAGTTATAAGAAGAAAAAAGAAGACAAACAAGAATCTACAAACATAACTAGACAGGAAATAAGACACTCAAATACTAAAACAAATGATCACAAATTTGAAAGTTCAAATAGAAGAAGATAAAAGAATTGAAGAAGCACTCAAAGAACAACTAGAAGAAAGAGACAGAATCATTGGAAATTTGGAAGCAAACATTGTCACATTAAGAAAGGATCTTCAAAATAAAAATATGCAGAACAACTCAAAAGTTTTGGATGACATTATCAACAGTAAAAAACCTCATCATGACAAGTCTGGACTTGGATACAATAATATAGAAAAGATATCAAGCTCCAAAACAATAGAGAAAGAAACATATCCAAAAAGATATGCATAAACAATCAAAGGGGATAGGAAGATCTACAAAGAATATTAGAGGGACACTCCTCCACCAAAAAAATTTATATTCCAGGATAAATAATCAATAGATAGGCCTCAAGAAGAAGAAGGATTCAGAAGAGAAACTCCTTTAAGAAGATATTGAACTCCCAGGTATCAAACTATATTTTTTGGTTTATGTTATGCATGTAATAATTTTGTACATAAATCTATGAATTGCAGAGCTAACAATAGGAACATAAACAACTTTGAAATTTATACACAAAAGGGTTATCCAAGAAGGTCGAGTGAAACATAGAGAGGAAGTTACAACAGGTTTGAATCTTTGAGCACTGAAGTGAAATGCTACAAGTGTAACAATTTTGGACACATGGAAAAAGATTGTAGAATGACAGTTCATCCTAGAGAACCACAACAGAACAATAACAGTCACAAACAAGAACCTCAGAAGAGAACATGGATAAGAAAGAAGAGTCGGTCTAGTAATGAAAAATTCATACTCGTTCTACCTGCTAAGGAGAAGAAACGTGGTTGGTATTTTGACAATGGATGTTCAAAACAAATGATAGGTGATAAAGACAGATTTCTTACATTAATAAAGGAAATATATGGATCACTCTCTTTCGGAAATGATGATTCAGCTAAAATCATTGGAAAAGGCACAGTCAGAATTGGAAACAAGAATACCAAGGAAGAAAATGTTCTACTAGTAGAAGATATGAAACATAATATTCTAAGTGTGATTCAAATATGTGACTAAGGCCATAAAGTTACTTTCGATTCACAAAAGTGCGAGATAAGAAAAGAAGGTTCAGGAAAATTGATTGCAACACCTGCAAGAACTTCAAGCAACATATATGTACTAAGTGAAATTGGAAATGAAAAGTGTTGTCTAGGAAAATAAGATGAAAGTTGGATATGGAATAGAATAATGGGTCACATACACTTTTATAACCTTATCAAATTCACAAAAAAGGAATCAGTTAGAGAAATTTCCCAAATTACAAAACAAACTAACACTTTATGCAAGCATTGTCAACAAGGAAAGAAAACAAAGAACATATTTAAATCAAAAGAATATTCAATGAAAAGACCACTGGAAATTGTGCATACTAATATATTTGGACCAACTACAACAAAGGGTTTAGAAGGTGAGAAATAATTTATTTTATTAGTTGATGATTATACAAGAATGACTGTAGTTTTCTTTCTGAGGAATAAGTCAAAAGATTTTGAAAACTTCAAGGTATACAAGGAAATGGTTGAAAATAAAATGGATTCAAAAATAAAATGTTTGAGATATGATAATGGAGGAGAGTTCACTTCAAAGGAATTTATGGACTATTGCAGTAGGAATGGAATAAAAAGGCAATTCTCCACTGCTAGGACACCTCAATAAAATGGAGTTGTTAAAAGAAAGAACAAGACAGTACAAGAAATGGCTCGAACAATGTTAATGGATTCCAAATTGACAGGTATATTTTGGACACATGCAGTGCATACAACGATTCACATTCAAAACAAAGTAATGCTCAGAAACAACAATCACATAACTCCTTACAAGCTATGGAAAGGAAGACCAACAAATTTGAAGCACTTCAGAGTATTTGGAAGCAAATGATACATCAAAAGAGAAGATGGAAGAATGGGAAAGTTTGAATCTCATGTGGACAAAGGAGTACTTGTTGGTTACTCAACTACAAGGAAATCATACAAGTTTTATAATGTGAGGTTGAACAAAGTTGTGGAAAGAATCAATGTAACAATTGATGAAACAAGTGGACGAGCAGGGATGATTTTAAGGATGGAAATTTATTTTAAAATGTAGAAACCTTGGCGAATCTTACTAACCTTTCATATGTCAACTATAAATGTTTGGCGATATTTTTGTAAAACTATTCAAACTTCTAATTATTTTATATAGTTTTTATAAAATTTTGGCGATTTTTAAGGTAAAATAATTTTATCCTATGGAATTTGGGCGAATCATTTTTAAAATAGCGAATCTCGYTTTTGGAAAAACCATGGAAAATTAGCCCATGAGCGAAATTTAGCCCCTAAAATCATCCCTRTGGACGAGAATTGAAGGAAGAAGAAAATGAATCAATGGAACAACTTTTCGAAGAAGAAACAAAATATGAAGAAGAAGTAGAAGGGGAAKATTAAGAGTATCAAAMAAAAGTGTAAGAGCAAGTTCAACAAGTGCCTCCAAAGACACCTATATAACGAGTACTGAAGAATCATCCTTCAGATCAAATTATCGAAAACAAAGATGTRGGAGTTGAGACTAGAAGAAGAATTTGTTCGCCATAACAAACACATCTAGCACTCTCATCTAYGTTTGAACCAAATAGTTTTGAAGAGGCCAACAAGGATGAATTTTGGAATAAGGCCATGGAGAAAGAATTGGATCAAAYAGACAAGAATGRCACTTGGGAATTGTTTCCAAGACCAAAGAATAAGAATGTGATTGGCACAAAGTGGGTATTCATAAATAAATTGAATGAAGATGGAAAGGTTACAAGGAACAAAGCTAGATCGGTATGTAAAGGATATGCGCAGGTTGAAGGAATCAACTTTTAAGAGACATTTTCTCCAGCTGCCAAAATGGAACCAATTTGATTGCTCCTAGATTATGCATGCTCCAAGAATATTATGGTGTATCAGATGGACATGAAATAATCTTTTATGAACAAGGAACTTGAAGAAGACGTATACATTGAACAACCAGAAGGATTTCAGTTGTCAGAGAAAACAGATTATGTGTGTAAGTTGAATAAGGCATTGTATGGTCTAAAATAGGCTCCTAGAGCATGATGTTCTAGATTGGATAAATATTTACAACAAGCAGGGTTTAGAAAAGGAAGTGTAGACAAAAACCTCTACATCAAGGTAACTCTAGATAGCATTTTACTAATTGAAGTTTATGTTGATGATATTATTTTTGGAAGTATTGATCACAAGTTAAGCCAGAAATTTGCAAAGGATATGAAGAATGAATTTGAAATGTCATTACTTGGAGAACTATCCCTCTTATTAGGTCTTCAGATACATCAAGGAAACCAATAAATTTTTATTTCTCAAACTAAGTATATCAGAGAAATGCTAAAGAGGTTCAGAATGGAAGATTGCAAACCAGTTACTAGTCACATGCAAACCAGTTGCAAGTTGAGAAAAGATAATGATTCAAAATCTACAGACGAGAGGAAATATAGGTCAATGATTGGTAGCTTACTATATGTGACAACATCCATACTAGATGTAATGTAAGAAGTTGGATAGGTGGCATGATTTCAAGCAGCACCAAAGGAATCACATGTACTAGTAGTGAAGAGGATTTTCAGATATTTGAAAGGAACAATAGAGTTTGAATTATGGTATCCAAAAGGAAAGGATCTATCACTTATTGCCTACACGGATGCAGATTGGGCAGGTTGCATTGATTACCGACGAAGCACTAGTGGAGAAGTGTTCTACTTGGGTGAGTGTTTAGTATCATGGTTAACCAAGAAAAAATCATCAGTATCCTTATCTACATTCAAGGCAGAGTATATTGCAGCAACAACATGTTGTACACAAGTTCTATGGATGAAACAAACTCTGACAGATATATAGTTTGAGTATGATGAGCCCATTCCAATCTATTGTGATAATACAAGAGCCATCAGTATCTCAAAGAACTCAATGATGCACTCCAAGATGAAGCACATTCCAATCAAGTATCACTTTCTCCACGAACATGCTGCATAGAAGAACATCAAATTTGAATATGTGGGAACAAAAGAACAAGTGGAAGACATCTTCACAAAACCGCTTCCATGGGAATCTTTTGAGTATATTCGCTAGAGAATCGGAGTAATTTATAAACCAAAATGAATGGTTTTAAATGATCATCTTATATGTCTTACATATACATGAGGAAGCACCATAAAGAGGATAGTTCAAGTTGAGGGATCAGTTTTAGGACAATTCAATTAGGGGGAGCAGCCATGGATGGAAAAATACCTTTTCCATTGATGACAAAGGGGGAAAGATTTATCATATGCAGAGCATAGAGGCATGGTTATAAGGGGATCGATGGTCACATGAGTGATATGAATTTTGTATTGCATCAAAGTGTTTCCATCAATACCAAAGGGGGATATTGTTGATTTATTGGGTTGGTTGTCATTGATGTCAACCCTTGAAGAAAGTTCGGTAGAAAAATGGTTTGGGTAATGGACCAAAGTTTGTTTTATGGATAATGGTATGAGTGTTGAGATATTTGCAGGTAAGACTATTCCATATGGATAATACATGTCATGCCATTTCCAGTGGTATGTGGAATGCCACATAACTCCTTATGGTTAGAGAGTTACAGCCATGTGAAGTTGGAGAATATTCATGAGTCATCTAGAAACCCCAAAAAGTCAAAGTGTTTGCAAAAGAAATTATTTAAATAATAAATTTAATGGAGAACTCCCTAAAATAAGGAAAGTGGAATGCTACATGAAAGTATAAATAAGAGGCAAGGCTCTCCCATTTAATCACACTTGAACACATTGAATATATTTTGTTGTGTAAGGCTTATTGCAAGTACCCATTGATACATCTGAAGTTGTGAAAGTCTGAGGTAGTATGAAGGGTTGAAAACGAAAGTTATGGAATTACAACGAATACTAAAAAAACCTAATTTCTGAAGCATATGCGGGCTAGCAGTGTATTAAGGTGCGTACATACGCGAGCTGAGAGTGTATTAGGGTGCGTACGTACGTAGGATGGCAGTGTATTAGGGTGGGTACATGTTGGTAAAGCCATGGAAACTTGAAAATATGAAGATGCAGAGGTTCTATATTCTGATATCAAGCTCCTAGGAAGGTCTACAATGCTCAGATACATCAGATCTATCCATTGGCTCAAAAGGTATGTCTTATTTCTATGAATAGTTGGATTTTGATGTATGCATCAAAAATGGTTATGGAAATTTGAGAATTCTCCCTAGAGAGACTAGTGCCTGCATGGGATCTTCTATATAAGTCAGATCTACAGAAATACAGTGCTGGTATATTTATCATTGATACTTCTTCTTGAGGAACATATTGTACTTCTAGGCATATGGCTAAGTTTTTTTGTGGTACATGGCTGATATATTGTATTGGTTGATGTATTGAGAGGTTGAATATCAGAAATGGTTTGAATTCTAGATTATGCGAGGTTTATTATGCTTGCTCATGATTACACACATTTATGACACATGACTAGAGAGAGATATAGATTTTTTGGGTAAAGGTTATGTATGAGGATGCATGCGCAGTGTACATATACAATTTGGATACAGTGACAGGTTATAGATCTATGTGAAAGAAGTTACAGAAGGTTAGAAGTTTTAAGAAGAAAGAAAACCCTAGTTTTTAGAAGGCATATGCAGGTTGCATAACAGTTTGGTTGCGTACATATGTGGGTTTCACAACAAATAGGGTGCATACATACGCGTGTTGTAGAACTACATGTCACATATTAGTTGTATTTTGGTTGATACATGTTGAGTTCAAGTACATGTTAATTGCAGGGTAGTAGTACAGGTTGATTGCAGGTCAGTGGTATAGGTTGGCACAGTTGTACAACACTATATCTCACAGTGATAGTGTGACAGTGGTTCCATCATTCTACTTATACATCAGGGAGGTTGGTCAGGCCAAGGACATGTGGTTGAAGCCACCTTATGGTTTTAGTTGGAGAACATAGGGCATTGTATCCTCCTTTTGGTTGTAGCCAGAGAATTGGGGAGTTGGAGCTTCCCTCAGGTTGTAGCCTGAGAAGCTAGGGGGTTGGAACCTCCTTCCAGTTGCAGTTGGAAAACAAGGTAAGTTGGTGATTACAATGAACCTAATTCTTCAAGACATATAATAAAAAACATTTTGTTGTTTTCTCCCACTTTGGGTTTCCACGTAAAACACTGGTGTATTGTGTATGTGTGTGATTCAACATTTGTTCATTGATTATTTACTCTGCAACTATTGGATGATAATGCTACATTGATATAACACTTGCATTTTATTGTGAAAAATGATTAAATTTCTCTATTATTGATTCACCCCCCTCTTAGTAATCCAACATATATGTCATATGCATAGGGATAAAATGTGCACTCTTCGTCAGAGTGTTAACTACCATGAAAATCATGTCATTCATCCTTTTCGTCAATGACAATCTAACAATGAAGTCCATCGAAATGACCTCCCATTTCGATTCTGGAATAACGTGTGGTTGTAGTAATCTTTTCGAATGTCTATATTCATCCTCCATTTGCTAACATTTTAGAGAGCTCGCCACATAGTTGACTATGTTCTCCTTCATTCCTTTCCATAAGAATAAGGGTTTAAGGTCTGCCCTCATCTTCGTGACTCTAGGATGAGCCATGTACACTACTTTATGGGCTTTGTTTAAGATCAAATTTCTCAATTCGTCATTGAACGGTACGTAAATATGCTTATTATATCTCATTAATCCATCGTTGTCCACAATAAATCCCTCAAACTTTGTTACGAACATGGTTTCTTGTTAGATAAATTCCTTAGCCTCCTTATACCAGTCATCGTCCATTGTATAGTTACAATCCTTTCACAAAGATTCGTCTAAATATGTATCACAAAAAATATGCATGGTCTTTGATTCAACGTATCAACCACTCTGTTCATTGTTCCTTTTATGTAGGTAATCTCAAAATTGTACTCGCTAAGCAGTTCCGACCATTTCCTTTGTCACGCATTCAAGTCAGTTTTCATAAAAGTGTGTTGTAAACCACAGTGGTCTGTTTTTAGATCGAATTTTCATCCAATCAATAAGTGTATCCATACTCTCAAGGAATACACAATGGCTAATAAATTCAAATCGTGTTTTGCATAGTTCTTCTCATGCTTTCTTAACTTTCATGAGATGTAAGCGATCACTCAACCATCTTGCATCAAGAATCTGCCTAAGCCTTCCTTGGATGCATCGGTGCATACCAAGAAGTCCTCGTCCATGTCAGGGACCCTTAATATCAGTGTTGTGATCAACATCTCCTTGAGCCTTCGAAATGCTTCTGTGCATTTCTCGGTCCACACAAACTTCTTGTTCTTCTTTTGCAATTCTGTAATCAGATTTGCTATCTTTGAAAATCCCTTGACGAACCGTCGATAATATCTCATTAAAACAATGAAGTTGTGTACTTCAGGTACGTTCATCGGAGCAGGTTATTTCATAATATCATCTACCTTCGTTGGATCCACAACGATACCTTCACCGAAGATGACATGCCCTAAATAATGAATCTTCGATTGATAAAAAGAGCATTTCGATAGTTTCCCAAATAATTTGTTCTCTCATAAACACTATAGTACCTAGCGCAAATGTTCATCGTGTTCCTCCATTGTCTGAGAATATATCAAAATATCATCAATGAACACTTGAACAAACTTGTCCAAGTATTCCCAGAACATCCCATTCATCAAGCTCATGAATACCCATAGGGCATTTATCAGTCGAAACGGTAAAACAATAAAGTCGTAATGTCCAAATATCATCTTGAATACGGTCTTAAGAATATAGTGATACCCTAATCTAAATTTGATATTAGAAACCACCGTTGTTCCCTTTATTTGATCAAACAAATTGTATATTCTCAGCAACAGATATTGGTTCTTGATCATTCCATTGCTCAATTGATGGTAGTCAATGCAGAGTCTCCACGACCCATCCTTCTTTCATATGAAAATAATAGGTGCACCCCAAGGCGACACACTTGGACGTATAAGTCCTAGGTCGAACAACTCATTCAATTACATTTTCAACTCCTATAACTCATGACTCGACATCTGGTAAGACATTATTTCTATCGGTTCATTTCCTGGTTTTAGGTATATGGTAAATTCCAATTCCCTCTCAATCGGCAACCATGGTAACTCCTTTAGTTATATGTCCACAAATTATCATACTATTGGAAGGTTTTATAGTCCTTCCGCCACTCCCTTTTCATTCAACAAAAGTATCACATATAGATTGAATCCCTTGGGCATGCTCTTCTGTAGCTGTAGGGAAGAGATGAACATTAGGGAAAATCCATGGTTTCTTCCTAGAATCACTTGTCTTTTTCCCTCATCATCAATCAAACTCAACTATTTTGTCTTATAGTTGAGTATCGCCTCATGCGATTTCAACCAGTCCATAACGATTATGATGCCATAAGATCCTAAGATCATGACGTACAGGTTGGCCTTCGTGACAAAATCTCTCGGGTTAAGGATAAAATATATAACCCTTCCTTCAACCTTCTGCTTGGCTCCCAAATCCATTTCCATGTAGCTAAACTCATCATGTTCGACTGCATTTACCTTAATTTGTTTTAGCATTGTCCCAAAAATAAAATTCTATGTAGCACCTGGATCTATCAAAATACTAAATTTCTGGTCAACGATAGTACCTGAAATCTTGATCATGATAGACTAGTGCTCATCCTGGAGGTTATTCACCACTGCATGAGTCCTATGGTCCTTGCCCAAATCTCTGACTGTAGTGTTTCCAACTGATCTGGATTCTCTAGCCCTATTAACTGAGAAATCAGGTTGGTAATGTGGCTCTCCACATGTCCAACACCCATTCTTCATTCTAGTACTCAAGGTCCCCAAATTAGAAGTTGATGACCCATCGGCCTAGAACCATGCTCTGTTCTGTTGAACAGGCCTAAACTATTGTTGTTGTGGATGACGATGTTTCTGGTGTTGTGGTCCTCTTTAGGGAGTTCGTTGTTGAGGCGTCAATCGCGATGGTGTCATGAACGTGGATCCTATCGGAGTGCCTCAATACCCTAGTGAATGTCTAGATGGTGTTTGATGCTACTGCGCACCAGATGTCACTTTTCCCATCCATCTTGAAGGAGTCCTAATATGACCCCTATTGATCAGTTCTTCCTCAATTATGAGGGCCTTTTAGACAACGTCTACAATGTCTGAGGCATTAGAATCCTCACTTTCACACAAATGATGACATTAAGGTTGAACATGAACTTGTTGAATTTAAGCTTCTCGGTGTTGAAGTACATAGCATACCGAAGAAGCTCCATGAAACAAGCCTCATACTCAGGAACCGTACGACCTTCCTGTCGTAAGGCGTTGAACTCATTGAGATGATTCTTGATGAATTCCTTAGAGAGATACCTCTCTCGAAACCTCTCCTCGAACAGTTTCTATGACAAGTCTTTGAAGACCATGTTCATTTGTGGTAGGATCATATTCCACCATAGAAGAGATCTCCCCTTCAGTTAAAATACCACCTTGCGGACCTTCAAGTTGGAGGTATAATCGCAAAGTGAAATGAACATCGCCATATTTTCCAACCAAGCCTCAGCAACTGCACCATATGTGGCACCAAATAACTCGAGAAATTTGACCTTCTCGACTTCTCAGTGAACACTACCAATACTGACT
>JZKD02S0323954.1:300243-317674 GCA_000966675.3 Picea glauca | reverse complement strand
CTGCACGAAAGCAAGTGGCTCACCTGGGGCCAAATTCAGCAGAAATTTCCTCATCTTATGGGGGAACTCAATGCAGTGGATAAAATTTCTTCCTAAGGGGGGAGGATTGATCCAAATTGTTGTTTATGGCCTCCCACCTATTCCAACTAGTTCATTTTGGCAGTTTTCTACTTTGGCAGTTCTTCCTAGTTTTTAGGTCCGTCACTTCCAGGGTAGTTTTGAGGCCCTAAACAATGCTTTTAGGGCTTGCCACAATTATACTATAGACAGAGTCAGAGTCTGACATAAACATGTGTATTCCTCGGACAAACCTTTCCAATCAGATATTGTGCACCTAAAACAAAGATGGCATGCAAAAATTACGACCCTCGGAAGTTGATGTACTAGCTTACCCCAATAGGGCCAACATAACTTTTGGTCCTTCATTTCCTAGGGTTTATTTTTTGGATGTCTAGGGTTTTGGAATTCATGTTTATTGTAAAAATTCCTTGAGAGCCTAATTGTAATGATATTCTTGCAAATGAATGCAGTCGTCACATCTCTTGTCAGAGATAAGTTGCCATCATTCCAACAAGCTTGTTTTTCATTGCATTTTACAGTTTCAACTTATTTCCTTATTAAATATAAACATGTTTTACTATACCTATATTATTTCGTGTTAAACATATTTTAATAATTTGTATTCATTTCATTCATCTCATAAAATCTCGATCACCAATGGTTACTCGTGCTCTCAAATATCCAACACCTTCCCTTCCACCGGAAAAAATAAATGTAAAAACTCTTCATGTCTTTCCTAGCCCCTAGCTCTCGTCTCTCTTCCTTATATTCAAGGTACTATAGATCACATATCTATAATTTTGTTCAAGAAGAATATCAAAATTGTTTTCAAACCATTTAAAACCCTAAATGAATCCTTTAGATCTGCTAAGGATAAATCTAACCCCATGCTTGGCCCAAGAGTTTACCAAATTCCTTGATCCTACGAAAAACCATACATTGGCGAGACTGGAATATCCTTCTGTTAGCAGATAATCATGTATGGGGTACTCTCCTGAAAGAAGCATCCCCTTCGGAGGAGAAAGAGATTCAGAAAACCCATTTTTCCAAAAGTTTATAGGGTGGGCACGTCATTATAACGAGCAGGTAGTTTTGGACAACCAATATCTTCTCGCCTAGATCTATGGCTGAGGTTTCATTCCAGATCCCCCTTGCCATTCTTCCTTTAACGAGGGGGGGGGGTCTGGAATTGGGCGCGCATCTCTTAAACAATTGAGATTGTGGTGCCTAGATCAATGGTGCTCAAGCGATTCCAAACCCCCTTTGTCATTCTGCCTTTAATAAAGGGGGGGGGGGTTCAGAATGATGTGGTATTGAAGTGGGCCCCCCTTCTTGTCATGTCGCTTTCTGTACTATTTTTTCCCCTGCCATTTGTTCTCCACTTGACCACGTGACAGGGTCCGTTTCCTTTGGCCCCTCCTCGTCTTCCGACATTTGTCTCGCTCCCTTCCATGTCTTCCTCCCATAAATAATGTGTCCCCCATTACCATTATATCCTGTCACCTTCGCCCCTTCTTCTTGCCATGTGTCTCACCCCTGTTGTTTTTGTGATCACTCCCTTTCCCCTTTCGACGCCAAGCATGCCAGATCCTCCACGCCTTATCCATTAGACTGTTCAATTGATCCAGGTGGCACCATGAGAAGACCTCCACATCCCAAAGGGTAGAGTTGACCAGGACTATTCTCGATCCCAAGAAAGAAGTTATTGAAGTTGTTGGAGGTGGTTAAACATCATCTCTATCATAAATGGAAAGTCTGGCAAAGGATTAAAAGCATGTCCATTCATTTGTAGGACAAGTAGGAGTCTGATTTCGTCTGTCATAAGTGCACGATCATTTAGAGTCTGCATGCGCAGACTGCCAGAAGACATGCAGATGGAATGTTTTTAATGTAGTGTCTCGTTTCCGCTATTTTTTTTTTTTTTAGTATATGTAGGCAATTTCACCATTTTGTAATCTATCGATGGTTGAGCTAGGCTCCCGATTGTAAAGTTTTAACAAAGCACTTGTCCCTTTGTTTATGCATTGGCACTTGAGACTTCTTTCCTTATGAATGTCAGCCTCTTTCCATCTCTTTGTTTACACTGTGTTAGAAGAGCTCGAAATTGGAGGATCCAGTCAAATTGCACTGTTATAGGATGATGTATGTTGGATCACTATAATAGTTGCATTGTTTCGAATCAGTTCTTGTATTTTCTCAACGCTGAATGATTTGGAATTCGAGGATCTAGTCAAGTCACCCTTCAGTTCCCCGAAACTCCGAACCAATAGGATCTTGTATTATGAGTTTTTCTTCCTCAAGCTACTGAAAGGCCTGATGCCCGAGACAGTCTTGCTCACTCATCTCACCAAGTCATCCATGTGCTCATTTTGCAATCAACTCACTGACGAAAGTTAGATCAAGACCTCTTTTGTTCTTTACATACTGATCCTGGTCCCTGAGTTAGAGCGATTCCTTCCTGGGTCTGTACCCATTCAATCACCCATTAAATTTATTCGTGACATAAACTGATGGGCGTTGGGCTCTTCTCCTGTCACAATCCAAGTGTGACTTCTAACACTAACACCTTCAAAACTCATTTAAAAGAACACATTGTTGATACGACCTACAATTGTATCTCTAAATCATCCCTTGTTGAGCACTCTATGAAATTCAAACCTAATTTGTTTCGATCAAACAAAAATCCTAGCCCCAACACCTTACCATTCATCTCATGTCATTTGTGAATCCCTAGAAATTAAAAATTATCCTAATAACTTTAATCGAGATGATGGTTATAAACTCATTCATTCGTGGAAGCCTATCATTCATCTCCTTAAACACTAAACTCTTTCTACCTCCTTTAGTAACCCACCTCCTCTCCTTAATATTTCTCTTCCACCTCCCTCGTCTTTTTACTTAAACCTTTTTAATTCTCTTTTATGAACCTCTTCCTTCTTATTTTCAAGTTCCTTCTAATTCTTAGACTCCTTTAATTTTTGTTTTATAATTCCCCCCTTTAATATTTTATTCTTTAAATTAGTAGTCATCTTTGTTATCTTCTATCTTTGAACTTTAAGTTAGACTTAATTGTTTATTCTTATCCCCATCTTTTTAACCTCATAATTGGAAGTTCTTCCTACTTTACTTTAGGAGAACTAATTCCTCATTTTTTATCGAGTCTTTATTTTATTGGATTTATTCTCTAAGACCACCTTGTGGCAATATCTAATTTAAACCTTAATAATAGGACAATAATTTTATTAA
This sequence comes from Picea glauca, assembly GCA_000966675.3. NCBI lineage: Eukaryota > Viridiplantae > Streptophyta > Pinopsida > Pinales > Pinaceae > Picea > Picea glauca. Next base: position 314,368 of record JZKD02S0323954.1, on the reverse strand, counting down.
TTAGATTTCAACTCAAAGAATTATTTTTTTTCCACTTTCTCTTCAACACTCTTTGCATTCATTCTTGCTTCAACAATCCCTTATGATGGGTGGAGTGTCCACTAAAAACTTACACTTATAATTGGAGAAATCTCAAGACAAGTATTATTACTTTATTAATGTTTTGATGTGTTAATACTTTAATAATAAGTATTTATTGAAAATGTATCAATACATTAATTAATTAAATAATGCATTACAATATACATCAATGTATTAATGTAGTTCATAGTCATGACCATAAGAAACCTTGATCATAGTCAACTATAATCAACCATAATAATTTTCAATAAATATATTAATACAATGATATTTTAATAATGTATTATTGATATATTATTTTATTAATATTTTAACAATGTATTAATTATTAATATATTAATGTACTAAATAATTAATTTATTACATAATTAATGCATTAATATTTTAATATATTCCTTATACATAATTGTATTAATACTTTAATATATACATTACAATAATGTATTGTTAATTACTACATTACATTATAAATTAAATAATACATTACATTACAATTATACTGTATTGATACAATAATGGTTATTTCAAAGGAAGAGTGTCAACTAGTATCAACCCTTTTATATGTGGATGTACTATGAATTCAGGCATCAAATCTTTGGAGATGCCAACATTTTCTTAAAGTACAAAATTAGAGAAAATATTTGCATAGAAAAGGATTTAAAGTGTAGCATAATAAATCCCAAATTAAAATGGTTATACAATAATTCTTAATATATGTGTATGTGCTACTAGTCAGTTCCATGTTTAGGAACTAAGAAATTGCACATCTCCATGTAAATTTGCACGTTCAAAAACAATTATAAGTATACCTGAATTTCTTGCTAGTATTAAAAAATGATACGAAGTTGTATCCTCTTAATCTAATGAGACTTAAATGGGTTCGGATCACCTGCGCCAAATTTTCTCGAATACAAAGACAAGACTCTAAGGTCAGAATCCGATTTGGATGTGATATCATACTTCACTCCACTTCCTCATTGCCTTTAAAACAGTAAGTTAGGGTTAATAATAATTGTGACCACACGACATGGACTACCGAATTAATTAATTTTCATTACCGTCATGCTTCTTGCATGCTGGGATGGGATTTCTGAAAGAAATATCTTCATGTTGAAAGCTGTACACTTGAAAGATTGGATCTTTTCATCAAATTATAATTATAATCCGTGTCGGGACTGAACGCAAATCAACGGACTGAGCAAATTGTCAATAAATCAAAAGNCTGCACGAAAGCAAGTGGCTCACCTGGGGCCAAATTCAGCAGAAATTTCCTCATCTTATGGGGGAACTCAATGCAGTGGATAAAATTTCTTCCTAAGGGGGGAGGATTGATCCAAATTGTTGTTTATGGCCTCCCACCTATTCCAACTAGTTCATTTTGGCAGTTTTCTACTTTGGCAGTTCTTCCTAGTTTTTAGGTCCGTCACTTCCAGGGTAGTTTTGAGGCCCTAAACAATGCTTTTAGGGCTTGCCACAATTATACTATAGACAGAGTCAGAGTCTGACATAAACATGTGTATTCCTCGGACAAACCTTTCCAATCAGATATTGTGCACCTAAAACAAAGATGGCATGCAAAAATTACGACCCTCGGAAGTTGATGTACTAGCTTACCCCAATAGGGCCAACATAACTTTTGGTCCTTCATTTCCTAGGGTTTATTTTTTGGATGTCTAGGGTTTTGGAATTCATGTTTATTGTAAAAATTCCTTGAGAGCCTAATTGTAATGATATTCTTGCAAATGAATGCAGTCGTCACATCTCTTGTCAGAGATAAGTTGCCATCATTCCAACAAGCTTGTTTTTCATTGCATTTTACAGTTTCAACTTATTTCCTTATTAAATATAAACATGTTTTACTATACCTATATTATTTCGTGTTAAACATCTTTTAATAATTTGTATTCATTTCATTCTTCTCATAAAATCTCGATCACCAATGGTTACTCGTGCTCTCAAATATCCAACACCTTCCCTTCCACCGGAAAAAATAAATCTGAAAACTCTTCATGTTCTTCCTAGACCCTAGCTCTTGTCTCTCTTCCTTATATTCAAGGTACTATAGATCACATATCTATAATTTTTTTCAAGAAGAATATCAAATTTTTTTTCAAACCATTTAAAACCCTAAATGAATCCTTTAGATCTACTAAGGATAAATCTAACCCCATGCTTGGCCCAAGAGTTTACCAAATTCCTTGATCTTATGAAAAACCATACATTGGCGAGACTGGAATATCCTTCTGTTAGAAGATAATCATGTATGGGGTACTCTCCTGAAAGAAGCATCCCCTTGGGAGGAGAAAGAGATTCAGAAAACCCATTTTTCCAAAAGTTTATAGGGTGGGCACGTCATTATAACGCGCAGGTAGTTTTGGACGACCAATATCTGCCCGCCTAAATCTATGGCTGAGGTTTCATTCCAGATACCCCTTGCCATTATTCCTTTAACGAGGGGGGAGGGGGGTCTGGAATTGGGCACGCATATCTTAAACAATTGAGATTGTGGTGCCTATATCAACGGTGCTCAAGCGATTCCAAACCCCCTTTGTCATTGTGCCTTTAATAAAAGGGGGGGGGGGTCGGAATGATGTGGTATTGAAGTGGGCCCCCCTTCTTGTCATGTCGCTTTTTGTACTGTTTTCTCCCCTGCCATTTGTTCTCCACTTGACCACGTGACAGGGTCCATTTCCTTTGGCCCCTCCTCGTCTTCCGACATTTGTCTCGCTCCCTTCCATGTCATCCTCCCATAAATAATGTGTCCCCCATTACCATTATATCCTGTCACCTTCACCCCTTCTTCTTGCCATGTGTCTCACCCCTGTTGTTTTTGTGATCACTCCCTTTCCCCTTTCGACGCCAAGCATGCCAGATCCTCCACGCCTTATCAATTAGACTGTTCAATTGATCCAGGTGGCACCATGAGAAGACCTCCACATCCCAAAGGGTAGAGTTGACCAGGACTGTTCTCGATCCCAAGAAAGAAGTTATTGAAGTTGTTGGAGGTGGTTAAACATCGTCTCTATCATAAATGGAAAGTCTGGCAAAGGATTAAAAGCATGTCCATTCATTTGTAGGACAAGTAGGAGTTTGATTTCGTCTGTCATAAGTGCACGATCATTTAGAGTCTCCATGCGCAGACTGCCAGAAGACATGCATATGGAATGTTTTCAATGTAGTGTGTCGTTTCCGCTGTTGTTTTTTTTTTTTTTAGTATATGTAGGCAATTTCACCATTTTGTAATCTATCGATGGTTGAGCTAGGCTCCCGATTGTAAAGTTTTAACAAATCACTTGTCGCTTTGGTTATGCATTGGCACTTGAGACTTCTTGCCTTATGAATGTCAGCCTCTTTCTATCTCTTTGTTTACACTGTGTTAGAAGAGCTCGGAATTGGAGGATCCAGTCAAATTGCACTGTTATAGGATGATGTATGTTGTATCACTATAATAGTTGCATTGTTTCGAATCAGTTCTTGTATTTTCTCAACGCTGAATGATTTGGAATTTGAGGATCTAGTCAAGTCACCCTTCAGTTCCCCGAAACTTCGAACCAATAGGATCTTGTATTCTGAATTTTTCTTCCTCAAGCTACTGAAAGGCCTGATGCCCGAGGCAGTCTTGCTCACTCATCTCACCAAGTCATCCAGGTGCTCATTTTACAATCAACTCACTGACGGAAGTTAGATCAAGACCTCTTTTGTTCTTTACATACCGAGCCTGGTCCCTGAGTTAGAGTGATTCCTTCTTGGGTCTCTACCCATTCAATCACCCATTAAATTTATTCGTGACATAAACTGATGGGCGTTGGGCTCTTCTCCTGTCACAATCCAAGTGTGACTTCTAACGCTAACACCTTCAAAACTCATTTAAAAGAACACATTGTTGATACGATCTACAATTGTATCTCTAAATCATCCCTTGTTGAGCACTTTGTGAAATTCAAACCTAATTTGTTTCGATCAAACAAAAATCCTAGCCCCAACACCTTACCATTCATCTCATGTCATTTGTGAATCCCTAGAAATTAAAAATTATCCTAATAACTTTAATCGAGATGATGGTTATAAACTCATTCATTCGTGGAAGCCTATCATTCATCTCCTTAAACACTAAACTCTTTCTACCTCCTTTAGTAACCCACCTCCTCTCCTTAATATTTCTCTTCCACCTCCCTCGTCTTTTTACTTAAACCTTTTTAATTCTCTTTTATGAACCTCTTCCTTCTTATTTTCAAGTTCCTTCTAATTCTTAGACTCCTTTAATTTTTGTTTTATAATTCCCCCCTTTAATATTTTATTCTTTAAATTAGTAGTCATCTTTGTTATCTTCTATCTTTGAACTTTAAGTTAGACTTAATTGTTTATTCTTATCCCCATCTTTTTAACCTCATAATTGGAAGTTCTTCCTACTTTACTTTAGGAGAACTAATTCCTCATTTTTTATCGAGTCTTTATTTTATTGGATTTATTCTCTAAGACCACCTTGTGGCAATATCTAATTTAAACCTTAATAATAGGACAATAATTTTATTAATTAGATTTCAACTCAAAGAATTATTTTTTTTCCACTTTCTCTTCAACACTCTTTGCATTCATTCTTGCTTCAACAATCCCTTATGATGGGTGGAGTGTCCACTAAAAACTTACACTTATAATTGGAGAAATCTCAAGACAAGTATTATTACTTTATTAATGTTTTGATGTGTTAATACTTTAATAATAAGTATTTATTGAAAATGTATCAATACATTAATTAATTAAATAATGCATTACAATATACATCAATGTATTAATGTAGTTCATAGTCATGACCATAAGAAACCTTGATCATAGTCAACTATAATCAACCATAATAATTTTCAATAAATATATTAATACAATGATATTTTAATAATGTATTATTGATATATTATTTTATTAATATTTTAACAATGTATTAATTATTAATATATTAATGTACTAAATAATTAATTTATTACATAATTAATGCATTAATATTTTAATATATTCCTTATACATAATTGTATTAATACTTTAATATATACATTACAATAATGTATTGTTAATTACTACATTACATTATAAATTAAATAATACATTACATTACAATTATACTGTATTGATACAATAATGGTTATTTCAAAGGAAGAGTGTCAACTAGTATCAACCCTTTTATATGTGGATGTACTATGAATTCAGGCATCAAATCTTTGGAGATGCCAACATTTTCTTAAAGTACAAAATTAGAGAAAATATTTGCATAGAAAAGGATTTAAAGTGTAGCATAATAAATCCCAAATTAAAATGGTTATACAATAATTCTTAATATATGTGTATGTGCTACTAGTCAGTTCCATGTTTAGGAACTAAGAAATTGCACATCTCCATGTAAATTTGCACGTTCAAAAACAATTATAAGTATACCTGAATTTCTTGCTAGTATTAAAAAATGATACGAAGTTGTATCCTCTTAATCTAATGAGACTTAAATGGGTTCGGATCACCTGCGCCAAATTTTCTCGAATACAAAGACAAGACTCTAAGGTCAGAATCCGATTTGGATGTGATATCATACTTCACTCCACTTCCTCATTGCCTTTAAAACAGTAAGTTAGGGTTAATAATAATTGTGACCACACGACATGGACTACCGAATTAATTAATTTTCATTACCGTCATGCTTCTTGCATGCTGGGATGGGATTTCTGAAAGAAATATCTTCATGTTGAAAGCTGTACACTTGAAAGATTGGATCTTTTCATCAAATTATAATTATAATCCGTGTCGGGACTGAACGCAAATCAACGGACTGAGCAAATTGTCAATAAATCAAAAGGCGTGCGAATCTCTGCCCAAAAGGTTTAATATTATTATATATTATATGGGTTATTCAGACGGTACTCATGGAAGTGAAGACAATACAAACTTCAATACAAATCCAATAACAAGCTTTCATGCCGAAGGACGCTGATATTCTCGCTACTGCAACTACAGGTGGAATATCTCCTTCATCGATCACATTAAGCTCTAAATTCTCAAAAGAGAGTTACAATTTTGCGGCCTGTATCTATATATAAACTCAACCTATCGCATAGAACTTACATTAATCCTCACCTCGCCTGACATATCTACACTATCTAGACAAGAATGAGAAGCTCAACGCAGTGTACGTGGTCACTGAGATTTTAAACTTCATGGACAGCCATATTGATCGGTTTAGCAATAAAGGTAGGGTTCTCATCCCCCGCCATAATCACAATCACTCTCATTCCGTACACATCGTCCGCCATATCATTCCTCCCACCAGCAACATTATCGACATTATGATGCTCTAAAATTTCTTGTCGCTCTGGATAGCCATTACTGCACTCCTTCAAGTACGACCATGCCAGAATAGTCAGAGAAATGGCTATGAGAACAAGCATGGTACCCACTCCAATCAACAGATAGGGATCTGGTGACTTCCATACTGATAAATGGCTGCTGATATTTGACATTACTCCTGCACTACTCTTCACGCTTAAATTCCTTTCAGAAAGACATGACAGTAAATGATATTTATAGATACATCGACGGTATTACTTTAGAACGCAAACACTACACGGTAGTGGGTTTTCGGTAATACTGCTTATGAAACACTGCACCTGGACACTCGTTGACGAACATTGTACCTGGACATTCTTGCACAAACAGATATTCTATTATGTGGGTCTCACCGGTCTCAGCAATAGTAGTCTGTGAAGCCTAAGCTTATGCTTCTGAATTTTTTTTCAGTGGAAACCGTCTATAAGCCAATAAGCTTTGTGATTTGTGGGTGGTTGTCGGGAATAGAATTCAAAATCTCTAACGTACCATCCATATAAATTATGTTTGTCGACTAAATCTCTGTGCCGTTTCGTGCTCATCAGTGAAAAATTAGTTTGCTCGATTCTGAGTGTCTCCATAACTTTATTAGTGTCCTACAGTCCCAAAATAAGAACTTAAGTCGATTTAACAATTCACTCGATCTGAATTCCACATGTTAGATGATGGTATTGGAGGTCTATCAAGTTCATAGATCTATTTTAATTTCTGATTGTCTAATATCCGGATAAATAAATAAGTGTATTTTTTAAGAATTCAAATTTCATAGAATTTTGAGTCACTATTTGGATTTTAAAATTCATAAATAATGTTAATATTCAATAAATATATATAATTTAATATTAAAATTTGTAATTTTTTTTCTAAACATTATTAATTTAATCATATGCATGTAAGAAGTAAGCTTTGGAACATATTCAATTGAAAAAATTTCATCCCTAAAAAAATATAAAACTTTTGCACCTTCCATGCTGACCCTAGTCATATTTGAACATCCTTGGTGCTTGATAAACTCCCATTTAAAATGGATCTAACTTGGTTCTAGTGACATGGAACAAGATTGAAATTTTAAATAATTATCATTAATGTATATGTTTTTAATTAAAATTTACTAGCATAATCTATAATATGGAGTCTATTATCAAGAATACCACTTCAAAAAATACATAATGATTAAAACTAATAGTAATAAAGTAAAAGTTTTTAATTACTAATGTAATATTACAATTAATGCCATACACTTTTTCTCTTGATTTCAATTATTAAGAGTTGTTTTCTCAAACTTTATATGTTCTTCACTATGACACACGGTATCTTTTCATTGGATTTGAAAGAATATCTCTAGTTTCACCTCCTTCCAAAATTATTTTCTTAAACCCCATCCCAATACATCTATCCAATTTTAAAATCCCATATTCTTACTACATATCAAAGTATCCATTTTTTTTAGCATTTTTTATACCACTTTTATTTCTACCCTTAGTACATACATGGGACAAAATTCTTATAAGCTTTAAGATCACAAAAATAGTAAAAACAAATGCATTGATATCTCAATATAGGGATAATGCCACTATAGTAAGATAGCCTTGGGTTCAAGCGCTTCTTGGTGTTATACTACTTTTACCTGTCTCTTTATTCTAATACATGGTCATGGATTTGATGAGGAAGGAATTTATATATCTCGATATCTATTTGTAGACCTAAAAAGATGATCCACCTCTAGTTGTAACTCTTCGTCCCTTAGATCTATGATCTAATATATGTTTTAAGAAAAATATCTATCTATATATCAAGCTTGCATCGGGTCTACCCCATAACCCATTCTTATTTTCTCTTTGTTTATACTAAAAGACGCTCTCATAAGGTGAGATGTAAGAGATTATGGTCCCAAGGCTCAATATGTCCTAGGAGAATTCTTACTAATATTTAGATAGAAATGAGTCATTTTATTCCATCTGCTCTATCATTGTATTATGTCTTTTCATATATTACAATTATGGTTAGAAGTAAAACATGAAGTATTTTCATCTAAGGGCTCAAATCCATATTTCCAAATAGGAGACCTAATTTGTTGGATGTGTTGGAGAATAGGGTGGAACACAACATGAAACATATGAGAAAGTACTGCAAATAATTGAAGAGGAGCACAAATTTCAAGGGTAGAGGATGGTGTCTAAAGACACCGTTACAACACATAAGAAGAGTGCATTGTGACCAGAAAAGAACATCACAGTGCATGTAGTACATCTCGGTCTGCATGACCTATTGCACAGTATCAATTTCCATGATTGATAATGACCCAAGGGGTCTCTTTTTATAGCCTTGAGATCTAAATGATTTCCATAGAATCTCAAAGATCTTTTCCACATGTAATTGTGCACAGTTAGAGTTGACTCCACAAAATCCACTATGTCGAGTTGGTTCGACATGACTTGATCGATTGCCTATGCATCCAACTTGGGTTGGTCAATCCATTGCCTGGATGTGTTCGAATATTGTTCAATTGTATGACCAACAGTCACATTGAATACTCGATTGATTAGTGTGGTGTATAGGTCGACCACTTGACCGACTATACCTAGATGGAGGTCAAACTTTTAACTGAATTAAGCCATGAGATGTGTGATGAACCATCAGTGATTCATGTTCAAACACCCCTCGATCAACACACAACTATGGAGTTTTAGGTGGTGAAACTACATCCCTAGAACACCCCCTGTAATTGCATCTTCGTGAAGCCCAACCACCATGTAGAGATTGATAATTATAACTTCAGTTAAATTTTTGGTGAAGATATCAACATATTGATCTTCTATTTTGCAATATTAAAGAGAAACAACATTCTCATGAACCAACTATCTCAAATAGTGAGCATGGAGCTCGACATGATTCATCTTATTGTGGGAAACAATATTGTTAGCAACTTGTATGGCACTTTGTTTATCACAATAGATTGTAGTCAAGATTTGAAAATGAATACCGAGCTCTCCAAAAAATTGTTGAATCCATATTTCTTCAGTACCTTCCCAAACAGTGCCACAACATTCCGCTTGAGTAGTTGACAAACATACTACCTTTAGTTTCTTGCATGACCACACCAAGGGTCTAGTGTTGTAGTGAAACACATAGCCAGAAGTGGAATTTTGATCATCTCCATATCTATCCTAGTTAGATTCATTGTAGCAAAATAGCGAATATGAAATTTGCAAGAAATGTAAGTTTTACTATGAGTAAGGTAAACATGATTGTTGACTAATTGTCGATAAAGTGTATTATTAATTGTGGGTGTTTGATAGGTTTTAGTAAGATTCACTCCATAGTGAAAAGGAGTATCACAAGGATTGCAATCAACCATATTAAAGAATGTCAATAGATGCATCACATATTTATAATGATAAGGGAAAAATCTATCACAAAGTGGTAATAGTTGAACACCCAAAAAATAATGTAGAATGCCAAGGTCTATCATATCAAAGGAGTTAACAAGTTGTTTCTTCAATCTAAGTATGAGATAATTATTATTTCCAGTAATGAGTAAGTCATCTACATATACAACAACAATCAGAGTGTTTTCAGTGGTGTGGAGAAAAATAGGTTGTGATCAGATTCGCACCATTTGATGCCAAGTCAAAGGAAGAAATTGTCTATCTTAGCATATCAAGCTCATGGGGACTGCTTCAAACCATAAATTGACTTCTTGAGTCGACAAACAAAATTTTAATCTATCAAAAAATCAGGTGGTTGTTCCATACAAATTTCTTCAAATACATCTCCATGATGAAAAACACTCTTCTCATCCATCTAATGGATTTATCATCTGAAACAAGGAGTAAGGGAAAGAATAAGTCAAACAAAGTTAATGTTTGTGACATGGGAAAGGTTTTGTTGTAGTCAATTCCTTCTTGTTGAGAAGATCCCTTTGCAACTAGGCATTCTTTATGTCATTGAAAAACTCCTTTAGCAGTAAATTTGCTCATGTAGACCCATCAACAATTCACAATGTTCTTTCCTTATGGTTGGGGAACTCACTACCAAGTATAATTCTTCGAGAAAGAATAAATTTATGTTTGCATGGCCTGCTCCAATTCAGTTCATCCCTAAAAATCCGAGTAGGTAGCACAATATGAGGTTTCAAGTACACAAGTCATCAAGGAAATTATGGCATGTTGCTTTTGACTTCGAGTATGTCATTTTTAGGAAGCATCTCTCACATTAGCTTCAAAAACTTCAGTTCTATTGGCATCCCATCATGGTAGACAAAAAATAGGTGAACTATGATTCACTTTAGTAGGTCGATAAGTATTCAAAGGATATTCATTAGGTGGATGAGCCGAAACAACAGATGATAGACTAATTGACTCAGAGGTCAGGAGTCGATTCATAACTAGGAGAAATTTTGATTGTCGAGTTGAAGGACTGAAGAATGGAAAAATAGCACTAGTGTTAGAGACAACATCGAATGAGTGATCCTGTAGAAATCCATAAGAGGCATTAAAAACTGGCCATCATAATAATTCTCATAAAACCATACATTGTGTCTGATAATCATTTTTTGTTTGACAGGATCAAACAATCGATAGGATTTTGACTCTTCAGAGTATCCCTTCATGATGCAAGCATGACTCTTTGCATCCAACTTTTTTCTACAATAATAAGGAATATGAGCGTAGGAAACAAATCTAAACACACAAAGGTGGTTGAATAAAGGCTCCTTTACATACCCTCATTTGACTCAATTCATGGAAGCAACAACTCGACTCGAGATGAGATTAAGAAGATAATTTGTGGAGTATACCTCTTTAGCCTAGCAGTGAGAAAGATGGTATTTAGCCTACAAAATACATCTAGCCAATTCTACTAACATCTAATTCTTCCATTCTGCAACTCCATGTTGTTGAGGTGTGTAAGGAATCAACTCATGCCATTCAATACGAGATCAAACTAGGTATTCTTCAAAAGGTCGATTTACATACTCACCACCATTTTTTTATTTCAATCATTTGATGGGTTGGCAACATTTATTTTGAGAAAATGCTCGAATATCATTTAAATTTTCAATGTAACATCTCGTTCTAGTGAGAACACTTTTATTGACTTATTATTTGAGGACACTTGCGCTGAAGTGATCCAGTTATGGTACATTATAATTTCATTCCAATTATGGGTTATATATGATGATGATGTATTATGACTTATTTTTATTTTGAGGTATATGTATTGGTATATGTTATTGACGAGTTTTGTGAGTGTGCAGGCGACATGACAAGTTATGGATGTTGATGGCATCAATGGACTTCCGTGACTCCAGATTGATTCAAGGATTAGATTGTATTTTGTTTGAGTATTTCATTTTACGGACATGTGACATATGATTGATTACATTATGATTTATGTATATGTATTATTGACACTATTTTTGTCAATGGATGCAGTCTTGATGATACTTTCTAATTCGAATCACATAAGGAGTAAAGGGGACATGCACATAAACAATACATTTGAGGGAGAGGTGTGGTAGTGTCTCTATCATAGCCTAATAGCACTAGTGTCTCTATCACAACCTATTACCTAGTTCGAACGGTCCATGATATCGTGAGGGCAGACTGAGACAATCGTTCATGAATATTTCTAAGGGGTGTGCAATAAGGCAGAATCCTTATTCCTTAGAAGTCGTTAGTCTCTCACAAGGTTGACTGAGTGGAGTGTTGACTCTACGGTTCGAACAAACTTCCAAAAAATGTCAAAGGTGAGTCACACCCTTGGAGGAAGGAGGTGCGTCTTTAAGGGCACATCGTGTAATTAAAATATGAATCAATATATCAAGGTGGCCTATAAAACATTGAAATGTTTCGACCTTGTTAGAATAAAATAATTATTTAATCAGTAATTATAAATTTAGAAGTCTAAAAAGAGTCTAAGTCTAAGTCTAGTTTAATTAAGGTACTCATTAAAATATTAAATAAATTTAAAAGAATTGAGATTAAATCAAACTCTAGAAAAAAAAAGTTGAATAAAAATATAAGGGTTGGATAAAATGCACATAGGCACATGAAATTAATAAATTGGAATTTAAAATAGAAGGAAATAGCTATATGAGAGAATAGGTGTACACATACAATAGTATTAGAGTCAAAATACCACTAAGTATAACTAGAAGAAAACTTTGAATCAAAATCTAACTAAGAACCAGCTAGGAGACACTCATTAAATGAAAAATTGGTGAACTAATGGACAACTAAGAGCGAAAATAGGAAGACATTGGGGAATGTGAGGGAAATTAGCTTTTTAATTAAAATATAAATGGTAATTACTTGTGAAACTTCCGGAGAATGTGACAAGTGTGTGGGTGAATAATGATAATTAAATTAAATTAAAAAGTTAATTATTTGTGCATGAGGACATGTGTCAAAGGGAAAAATTCTATAAAACCAATGGTGTAGAAGTGAAATGGATCTCACTTTGGATAGTGCTGTCAAAATTTTGTTGATTGTGCATTACTTGTGAGAGTTGGGATTTGAAGCTTTAGAAAGAGTGAAAGCTATTCCTTGAGAGGTAAGCTTTGAGCTATTGTTTTTCTAGTTATTGTGTTTGGCCCCTTTGCGTCTTCGGGGATAAGGGGATGAAGAGTACTCCTAGCGTTAGCTCGAAGGTACCAGTGAAGTCATGAGATTGGTAGGTGGAATGGAGTATGTTGTAGAGGTATTCGGTTGTAGATCATCATCCACTAATTCTGTTTAGGGTCATGGTATTTTGATTATGACATTATATAGATTTCAAGTGTTGAGTTTTGACCTAATAGAAGAAAAAAATTATTTATGTTTTTATAAATATGATGCAAAAATTTTCGTTGATGTTGTTGGACTAACCACTGGTGGACTAACTGCCACACTATGAACATGGGACTAACCGCCCACTCAAGTTGATGTTGCTGACTTGGAAGTTTACTAACACCTGCGGGTTTTGGTGTAATAAAAAATCTTAACATGGTATTAGAACATTGGCCCAGATTCAATTCCCTCAAGTTACGTCGAGGGGGGGGTGTTGGACCGCCATGCTGGGAACATGGGACTAACTGCCCACTCGAGGTGATGTTTCTGATTTGAAACTTTACTAACACCTGCGGGTTTTGGTGTAATGGCAAATCTTAACATATGCTAGTACTAAGCCACAATCCTTAAATTCAATATGGTTGTGTGAGTCTAGGTTAGTTTTATTTAACTTAAGAAATTGTTATGTATAAATTTTAATATATATGAAACGCTAAAAGACGTGGGTCCCTAGATTGTTCTCAAAATTTGTTGTTCGATGCAAGTTTGTGTTATATATTGATGCTATATTGAAAATAAATTAATTGGCTATGGAATGTGAAATTCTCTGAACTTTCTTGAATGAACTTTTCCTTACGATATCTATTAAATGGTGTGATTTTATGCAAATTATTAATAACAAATAGATTTATTTCCTATGTTTGTTTAGCCAAGAGGAAAGTAGTGATTAATATTTATAGTGTAAAATACTTGGAAATAATGGAGAAAGCACTAGTTGTAAGCGCGAGTAATAAGTGCGGGTTGTAAGCGCCAGTTAGAAGAGTCAGTTCTTAGTTAAGAGTCAGTTGTCTAGTTGTCTTTTGGTTTGCATGTAGCCGACTCGGGAGAGTCTTTTCCTATATAAACATGTA